>JAANYP010003651.1:0-96721 GCA_020465985.1 Centrapalus pauciflorus | reverse complement strand
GACTTTGATTACGTATGCTTCATCATTGCATATACTTGACATATTGATTCAGCTTGATTAGCCTCATTGGTCTATTGTTTAGACCTGGCTATTTCACCAGTTCTATTAAACTTGGTAATGACCTCCGATGTTCCGCCACGTTGATTTACTGGTAGATTTTCAGGACAATAGGGATTGGGCTTGCGTGTCATCAGGTTATAATTTTTACGGATGGATTATATTTTTGGGATTACGGGATTAAATGGGTTAAATGGGCATAAATACTGAAAATGTGATATCGGGTTCGGGTTAATGGGTTCGGGACTGATTAAGATAAAGACATATATATGTTTGTGTGAGAAGTTCCGGCAGTTGAGGCTTCAATTCAGGGTTGTTGCAGAAATTGAAGATTGATTTCATCATCTTCTTTACCTCCATTGTGTTCTTGAGGTTGTGAGGTAAGAATTCTTGTTTCCTTCCTTGTTGGAGTTGAGTTATGGGTACCCAAGATTGGGGAATTAGTTATTAGATGTTGTATAGTGATTATATGCATCCTAGAGTTATATGTGAACTGGAAATCGAATTGAAAGGAGTTTGATGCTCCTGGGTTCAGGCTGAAATCGCAGGTCAGCTATGGGGTTTTCACGGGGTCGCGGCTCGACCACCAGGGTCTCCTCGGCGCGACCAAGAGCCTGCAGGGGAATTACAAATTTAGTCTTATGAAAGGGGTTTGGGTCGGTTCAATGTCGGGTTTCTTCGGGATGGTTCGGGATGGGTTTTATATGTGTTCGGGGTCTCGTTTGGGGTTGCATTGAGTCGAGTTTGGGTCGGGTTTCGGGTATTGATCGGGTGTCGGTTCCGTGGGGTTGTCGGGTTTGAATTGAGTTCGGGGTGTTGTGATTATGTGATTGATGCCATTCGGGATCATGTTTAATCATTGGAACATTCGTGTGATTACAGGGACTAGCGGATCTCCAGCCAGATTCGATCAGAGTGGTCAGACTTCGGGAAATCAGTCAGGTGAGTACTCGAGACTTTTCTAAACGCGCGCCGTCTTTACGATTTAGCTGTGTTGCTATATTGTGCGTGTTATATATATGAGACAGGGACGTGAACCTCAGGTATGTTCTATTCCTTATACGTGTTATGTATGAGATATGAGATCGATTCTGGGGTCCGTGATGAGTTCCATACGGACGATAAGTCGCGAAGGGGAATCGCACGCGGGTTGATTGTCCCTCACAGTCCTTGGGTCGTATATATACGGCAGGGCCTGTAGCCGGTAGCTTCTGTGCTACAGGGTAATACTGACCATTGCTGTGTGCGATGTGTCCATTGGGGAGGGGTCCCCACAGGGCTTGTGTGTTATTCCGATCTCATACCTGTGATACTATACCTGAGATGTGTGTGGGGCTACAGGGACAGGGACAGGGATATCGAGTGCTATGTGCTATGTGTTATGTGCAGTGTCAACCCTCGTGTGCTCACAGGCTTTATAGCTTATGTATTCAAGTCTAACATGTTCAGGGGATCAGAAGGGACCACAGCAGCCGCAGAGATAGATTCGAGGTTGATTGAAGATCCGTAATAGTTCTGTGTTTGTATAGAGCTCTTGTGATAGTTGCTTTGGGAACAATGTATCCAGGGATCGGGATTATAATGTTTTGTTAATTTGGGATTGTGAATGTATTGATTGTGTTTGACTTCATGTATAAAGTTTTAAATTAGCCGTAATCTGCATTATCCTATGACACGTGTGTTATAGATCCGTTGCGTTATTGCCACTTATGATATTATGTTGACGTGGCATTTCCGGGATCGGGAGAGGTGTTACAATATGTGCAAAACAATGATGACGAATAATAACATGTGTTGATCATCCATTACAATGGCACTAACTTCATAAACTTCATAAGCAGCTGCTACAACTATTTCATCAACTTGTTCATTGGCCTTCGCTTTCGTGTAGTAAATCAATCAACCAGCAATATAACAACTTGTATTAATGCCAAAGCAGTAACCCACTCCGAATATGGGTAGCCTGCCCCAAAAAAATATGTTTACACAAACCAAGTCAAACAAAATAAGGACAGATTATCAGTGAAATAGCAACAAATCAAACTTTTTGCAACCATTTTATTTAGCTAAAGACCACGGAGACAATATCAAAAAAATTAAACCATTTACCAATAGACAGAAAGCTTAAGCAATGTAGCGGCAGCCCCGCTAAAACCCTTCTCGGTTTGGGGTCCCCTCACTTTCAATCTTGGGTAATGAGTATTGGGATAGAAAGATTAGAATAGTGAATATTTTCACAAAGTGTTTTGTTTGGCTAGCTAGGTTGAAGAAATTGAATCATGACTGAAATATGGAAATCAATACATACAAACTTATGAAACCAGCTCATCTAGTCTAGAGCCAAATTGTTAATTTCCAAACGAAGCAGTAAAGCAAATAAAAATATCAATTTTTTAAACCACAGAATTCTAATCGCGAATAAAAAAATGAACTCAAAAGGTATCATATTGATAACATATACTCCGTCTTATATAAAATAACGTTTTGTAATAACTGGAGATGAGCTCGGTTATAGAATCGACCCGAAATCGAAAAAATCAAAAACCAAAAATGTCTAAAATTAAGATTAACCGCCTAAAAATAAAACTGTTATCTACAGAATTATGACAGAAAAAAAATCTGCCATCCGATAAGGAAGTTGGTTACAAATATTATGATCTCTACTACACTATCAACATGCCAAATTTCAGGAACCTGTAAATGATGAAGACGATATAATCAAGTTTTGTGATGAAAGTGGTTTACCTGTGGCCTTGGATGAAACAATTGACAATCCTTAAGAATATCCTCTTCAAAAGTTTGCTAGATTCACACATAACAGAATTGTTGCTATTGTAAGTAATGAACACCGTGAAACTTTCCTACCTATTGCTTACCATAACTTTTGTAGAACAGAACAAATTCCATTATGATATAAACAGTTGGTGGTGGATTCGAAAAGGCTGCATTCATTGCAAGACGGTCTCAGCATCAGGGAAAAATGGATGTCATTAGTGCTCATTTGAAAGTGGATTATCTTTATCAGCCTACATTCAGTTTTCTTGTTATCTTGAAATGCTAAATGCAGGTATACACAAAATAATGAACAAGGAACCTGCGTCGGTTGTTGCCCATGGTCTTGGAACATACCAGTGGCTCAAAGAAGATGTAATCACGGAGTCATTGTCTATACATCGTAATGCATGTGATATCACCATAACTATATACATTTTCCAGGCGATATCTATTGTTTTTAGAGTATTTTATTGAGGGAAAACGTTGAATTTTGTTCCTCCAAGTGTTATTTATGTTAAATCAATATTTGTAGGGTTTGTTGGAAGAAAATCAAGATTTTTTGCTGAAAAGGGTAAGGCACGTCGTGCCCTCAAAAGAGCACGGTGTGCCCTCAAAGGCACACCATGCCTGATTAGGCATGCCAGGAAGACTATCAGCTGAAAAGTGGAGGGCACGGCGTGCCTACTTTTAGGCACTGCGTGCCCTGCCTGACACACGAACATTCCATGCATTTCCAGAGCCAATAAGGAGGTGACACACAAGAGGCACGGCGTGCCCTTCCAAGTCTATAAATAGAGCGTTTTCAGCAACATTTAATCATCATGCTCGTTTCCTTCACACAAAACAACGATTTTTACACTATTTGGAAGGCTAGAAAGTCGGTTTGGAGCCATTTTTGAGTGCAACGTTGAAGGTTTCAACAACACAACATCGATTATCATTGTTAGGGGAGTTCTAACATTTCTAAATCTTTTGGTTATGGTTAGTTTTTCTTTATATATGATGTATATGTTGTGCATTTCTATATATATGGAGTAGTTGTTTATTGTAATCATTTGGGTTTGTAGAACCCTAAACATTGGATGATTTTATATCTTTTTGTTGGAATGAATATATTTATGTTCTTGTTTTGAAAGAATGTTTGTAGTCGTTAGTTTAACACTTGAATGATTTGCCATGAATATTTGTGTTCCTAGATGTGAATCGGGTTTGCTTATATTTATTTCGAATAGAGTGATTTTGTTACTTTGTTTGATCTTTTAAGCTCGTGAGAGTAAAAAGGGTGGATTATTTAAGTGTTTAACTATGATTATAAATATGGTTGTATTTTGGTGTGAATCTTAGTATAAACGAATGTTTTGATACGTGAGTTGATAAACAATATTTCATAACAAAAACATGACTGTGAGTATTTAGTTTGCTTTATTAATTTAAGAAAATATAGTTGAGTGATCTCTATATTTTCTTAGAGTTAATATTGGGATGATGATTTTAGTTTGAGTGATCTTGTAATTTCATCATCATTACTTGCATATGATTTTATGTCAAAGTATTCATTAGAGTGATCTTTGTTACTTTACATAAAAGGTTGGATTTAAGATTTTTAAACCATTGTTGAGTGATCTTAATGATTTATTTTCTTAAATTCAAGCGTTATTCATTCCAAGAGTGTTCATTGTTATTCATCCAATGTTTAGGGGGAAGCATTCCATTTGATTACCCTTATCAAATTGCAATCTTAAAATCTTTCTTTCTAAGTGTGTATATCTCGTACTTGTGTGGATTTGCGCTCGTGATTTTATAATTTTTACATGTTTCTTATTTTTGCAAACACATGACGATATTAGCTAATTATTAACCGACTACCTATTATCATCATTACACCATTTTGTCCCTGTGTTCGATACCTGGACTTACTTATACTATATCACCTGCGTCGGTTGTTGCCCATGGTCTTGGAACATACCAGTGGCTCAAAGAAGATGTAATCACGGAGTCATTGTCTATACATCGTAATGCATGCAGCGGCTTTATGGATGCATCTATTTTTGAAACTGGTCAGAAATTGAACAAATTTAATATCAATCAGAATTCAATACATGTTAATTCATAAACTTAGCTTTGTTTTTTCCCTTCCACTTTAATGTTTTCCTCTAACCATTTAATGTCATTGAACATGAAAAGCGTATGCAATTTCTTTTAAGTCAATATATTTGCATATCGAGAAATCTTCAAGTACAAATTAAAGCTTCTAAAAGCATAGAATGGTATATCATGTAATTCGCTTAAAACCAATTTTAGTCATGGGCTGGAAACTAACAAAAAGAGATGTCTAGGCAAACCGTCACTCAAGACATTCATACCCATCCTAAAAAAACCATACATAAAAAATTCAGTTGTGTGGCCTGTGGATTATCTTCAAATCTGAAATTTCGTCCATCCGAATTGTTTATCCAATCTTTCAATAGCATCTTTACATTTGTTGATCCAATCTTTCCTAATCTATATAGCATCCTTGAAAAGTTTAAATGTATAAAACGAACACCATTGACTCTGTAGCATCTAGATTGATGAGCTAACACATTATTGCATAACACTTTTTATTCCTATTCCAGGAAAAACAGTACTGAACATGAGCTTACCAACAGAAACAACAACTCAAGTAGAGAACATACTCAAATCAAAGAACATCTTAGAACCCATTCTTAGTACATAAATTTTAATCAAACTCAATTAGTATGTAAACTGTTACAGAAACCCAATATATAGCTTGCTGATAGAACCCATCATTTTTTATATATTTTATGAAATTAGGTTTGCAATAGTTGATCAGAAGTTATGAAACAAATGGGTCTGATTATGTGTGTCAACACTTCGTAATGGACACTACAATTGTCGTCCCATGCTTGAACTAACAGACCTGATTATAGGCCACAGAAATAAACATGCAAATGCAGAAACTAAATATAAGTTTTGAGTTTTATATATATAAAGGGATTCAATTCTCAAATGGCTAATACCTACAATTAATCACTAAATCACTACACGCATGAACTATATTTCAAGATTTCTTGCAACAGAAAGAAGGAATAAATGGTGAATTTAGGAGTTAAATTGTTCAAAAGATTAACAGTTAAGGAGTTAAAATGTTCATCACACAAACATATCTATGCTTTAGCTGTTGATTAAGTTTCTGTTTTGACAGCCTAGATGCCCACACATACACATGTGTAGGTGTTGCTTCTTTATTTTTAACATCAAGGACACCCTTAGCATACCTATATATTAATTGATGGTGTTCTGATTATTCTATTTTAATTCCTTAGCAACAACACATAAGTACTCACTACACACACATATATATTGCTATTGTTGCTGCTGTTATTCACATCACATACAAGCGCACAAACACACACAAACCAAAAAAATCTATTTCATATTTATTATATTTTCTTTCAATTTCTGCACCCTGAGTAAAGGTTTTAAAAAATCTTCATTTTCTAAAGATCGTAATGAGATTTGAAGTTCGGCTGCTCTCGTACCAAGATTGGCCAATTTTCTATTTCAACGCTTAGTCTTAATTATCACTTGATAGGCTGTTGCTACTAATCTTGATACACACCACACACAAATGCAACAGCAAAGACAGAAAGGAAGATTAACATCCGGTTTAAGACTCAGCTTGAAACTGAGTTACGGACTGCACATTCACACACTCGCACATGCTGTATTTAATAAAAACATTTAAAAATAAAAACAAAGAAAACTTCAGATTGGTTTACCTAGGAAACAAAAGAGAAGCATTTCATCTTGGATTCACAAGTAACAAAAAAAAAACCCAAATCTATCATTTAAATCGTGCTTTTAACTCCTTTAAATCAAAAAAAGTTATAGAGTTAAATTACATAAATGAAGTTTTTAGCTCCTTTAAATAAAAAAATGCTAATAATACAAATCTACTTTGGTTTTACTTTTTTAACAACTTAACCCCTACAACATTCAGATATAACCCAAATAACCCCTTGAGCTCAAGAAACCTTCAAATTTCTGGTTTTTACAAACGATCTGTCCATAATAGCAATCAACTTTGCTGAAATTGCATAATAAGACAACAAACTTTCAAATGGAGTCGTTTTTCGATGAAACTATCACAACCCCCTTAAAAATCTTCTAAAAACACCAAATCTATAAAACGGAAGAGTCATACTACGATGCTAAAATGTAGATAGAAGTATTAGAAAACTACTTATTATATAGGCAAATTCAACCATAATGATTACCTATGTGCGTATGGAATTTGAAAAGCTGTATGTTTGGCTTCAAAAATCAACTTGTATCTATTTTATACAAGAAAATGAGGTGAAACTTTCGACGTCAAATTGTAGCCTAGAGAATAGACACATGCATATTAATTACAACAAAATATTTGTATAGGTCCAAAAAGTTTATTCTTTTTATGTTACAATACTACAATAGTTACAAATGCAAATGACATAGGTAACTTAATATAAAAATCAATTTTAGTTTTAAATCAGAGTGGAAACCATATGCTCTACATAAAAGTTGAAATGTACCTCCTGACTTTGGAAAAATGATAATTGGTTAGGGTCAATCGACAGCCGGTCACGATGAGAGATCTTGACGGCACTGAGAAGGGAAGACATTCTTACTTTTGAGGTCTAGATCCACCATGAACACTAATGCCTAAATAGTGATCCATGCATGCTCCATAACATAAATCCCAACCTCAAACTTCATGTTATAAAACTATTGCAAAGAATAATGAAAACATGCATCTAGAAAGTGAAAAGTTAAAGTTAAAAATCACCAAAAGGTAAAAGTCACCTGACCGACTCATGTAGTGTATACGGGCTGCTTCTAGTCCGATGATAGATGTCTGGAACAAAACCATAGGTCAATGATAACTCTTAAGTGCAGTAATGAGGATCTATGCATTAGGTCCAATAGATCGTTCATAACGTGTTTCTGGACCCAAACTAAGTTAGAACAGAAGATATAATGGAAGCAAAAAATCTGTAACAATTGAACTTCAATTTTAGCACACAAAAATAGTGATATTTACTTTTTCAGAACAAAATTGAAGCTTCGTATCAGCACTTGAAAATAACATATCTACAATGAAGAGAACAATCTGTTAAAAAAAAAAGAGAATGGACAATCTGACTTTAAAATTGAACCTCAATTTTAATTACATTCAATGATAACTTTGCCACAAATACAATATGCAGGTGTTGAATTTGATCTCATAAAGTGACATGAATTATTTCATTTTAATCCCCAAACCATGAATGTTAATTAACAACAAAGACAGATTCACAACACATACAAAAAAATCTGAAAATTTTTGAAGATTGGGAATCAAAAAATGACCCAGACATGGTAATACATTATAAAATACTCACACAAGTCACCCTCTATTGACCAAAGCAACTCCATTCAGTGACTTGATTATTGCCTTCTCCATCACAGTCAACAATTAGATTTTTGGATTCGACTTATTCTGATCATATAACAAAAAAAACAAAATCGTACATTTCATAAATGCTTTAAAACTCAGAGTAATAGAAGATCCAAACAAGAAAACTAAAAGAAAGATCGTTATACTTACCTGATACTCTAACAACACTATGTTTAAAGCATTTCAACAGAACAATCAAGTAAGTTACTCACCAATGCCAACTAATAGAATCATATTAAAACTAAATTACGATAAAAAAACAAAAGAAATCCATGGGTAAGTGGTCATCAAAATTACTTACCAGGATATACTTGTTTACTGGAATCTCTAAAAAAATCATAAGAATAAAAGATCAAGCATAAAAAGATATAATTAATCACATATCTGTCAAAACTGACTGCAATGGATTAAAATTTGTATTGAAGCAAGCTACTGCTACTATAGAGTGTGGTTTGTGGATTATAATTTAAATTCGTCATATAGTTAAGATCAACTTGAAAGCCCCAAAAAAACCCAAAGCAATTAAACAACATTCTTACATATAAGATGTAACAAACATGCATTACCTCTCCATCAAGTAAAGCAATGAATCCACCAGGTTTCTGCAAACATGATACAAACATTAATCTTATGCATAATCTCATAATAAAGCCAAGCTAGAACCCAGTTTTTAAGCACAGTAAAAGTATAAAAAATCTGTAAATATATAGCCAACTACAGAATACATGGCAAGAGTATAGAAGCAGCAACAAACACGATACAAACAGTAAAAGTGACAATGTGTGTATCAACAGAGTATAGAAGCCTCAACAAATTCTTTTTGACTGTTAAGTAGATCTGCTGAGCAATAAATTTTCAAACTTTAAAGAATGAGTTGAGGCCT
The DNA here is from genome assembly GCA_020465985.1 of Centrapalus pauciflorus. Classification (NCBI taxonomy): domain Eukaryota; kingdom Viridiplantae; phylum Streptophyta; class Magnoliopsida; order Asterales; family Asteraceae; genus Centrapalus; species Centrapalus pauciflorus. Next base: position 87,527 of record JAANYP010003651.1, on the reverse strand, counting down.
TTGTCAATTAAATTTATATTAGAACTGTAGAAATCCCTCTGTTTATGTTGAACTATTTGTATAGATTTGATTATTTGTAATTAGAGATTTTAATTGATTCTCTGCTATAGTTTAAGATGATTGATACATACATGAATATGGATGAAACCTGACAAAGAAACATTGCAAAAAAAAAAAAAATCAATGAGTGAGTATAAGTATCACAACCTGTAGAAACAAAATATGTCCAGACATATCCATGGTTGAACACAAAAACAAGCCACATTGATTAAACAACAGAATACAAATACCAAACCCAAAACACAAATAGGGGTAAACAAATTAACCAAGAAAATCACTATATCACATAAATTTATAGCAGACAATAAGTAACCGATCGTCTCTGTAACTTAAAAGAAAGTTTTACCCTAGAAAAACCCCAGAAAAGAGAAGTAAGAGAATCCATAAGTGGGTGGGCAAATGCATTTCTCAGATTCATGATATCAATTATCAAGGAATTAGAAGGAGAAATGGTTGGTTATTACTAGAAATTCGTTGTTCGATCACACATCTTTTTATATCTTCTTTTTTTTATTCTCGCACAAGAACTTGTTCGATCACAACAGATGTTATCGATTGATCCTTCTTCTACTTTTTTCTGGTTTCTTTTCAAGAAAAGTAAAATAATGCCTATTGTGATTTGTAAAATGGCAAACGTTTGATAGAACTGGACATGAAGTAATTAGTAGGGGATGTGTTTGGATATGTGGATGGACTTGGAACGGAAAAGTTGCTGCGATGGTGAAGTGAATTCGTCTTCATGTCCTTGAGCGGCGGCTGTTGGAATCTAGGGTTCAGAATTGTGGAAACGCCGGTAGGAGGAACTCCGATTTGGGGAGTAATTTTGAGTATTCTAAAAGTCGGTCTATGTCTTTTCGAATAGCTGCTGCACCTCTTCTTGAAAAGTGAAGAGTCCTTGAGATTTCCAAGACTGCGCACAGCTTTTCAAAATTCAAAAGCTAACTTCAAATTCGAAATTGCATGCATTATAGAATTGTACCTCAAGCTTTGTAAGTGGGTGTGTCTTAAAATTCAAGAAAGCAGCTTTAGGGAGTTGTACCTTATGCATCATAAACAGTAAAAAGCTAAATGCTTTATAAGTAGAAAAGATATATATATATATATATATGTGTGTGTGTGTGTATATATATATATATATATATAAAACTACATCAATAAGTGGCTAAATATGTATACTTTTGAACAACCTTTATATATACATATATATATATATATACATACATATATATATATATATATATATATATATATATATATATATATATATATATATATATATATATATATATATATATATATATATATATATATATATATGTATGTATGTATGTATGAATGAACACAATTAAGTGGCCATTGGCCAAACTTAATTGTATTCAAAAGCTACAAAATATTTAGCAAGAAATTATGGTTTAGAGTCCATGGATTTTTAAGCTATCTTTATTAATTTATTATGTACTCTGTAATATTAATTACAGACACTTCGTTGCACGCACGATATTAAATTAAAGCGTAATAGTTCGGTTATGAGCCAAAGTCAGTGCCAGAGTGTATTAATGACTATTTAAAAAGGTCAAAGCCCCGCTGACTTCCAAGTCAGTTAGGCAAAGTCAAAGCCAAAAGCTAGAAATTTAAAGCCTTGATAAGCAAGTGCAAGCATTTCAGAGCAATATAAAGCATAGAAAAGCCAGTGCATGACTAAAACAGTACTGTGAGCAACAGTTATTCATGTTTACATGTGTTTTATGTAATTGAGATATATGTTGCTTCTATATGGCTTCTTTGACCTTCAATAGAGCTTATGTGAGTGAAGGCGAACACTGAGGTACAGGCGGTGCCCAGCTTAGCTCGATTTCACATTTGTTCTATTAATGTGTATAATTTATTGCTATCTGCTTATTATTCTGCATATTATACAACAAACTTTGTTTGAGCGTTTCATTATGCATTTCATGAGCATTTTATATTACTACAAGTAATTCTGATGCTCACCACTATCCCCAAGCATTATGCGGGTTGCTAGCCCCGCATCACAGATTGATCATCTGTTAGCGGTAACCTTAGTGGTGACATCTCCTTTTCAGCGTGCAATGTCTCAATTGTGCATTCATTCTGGGTATAAGTATTTACAAGCAGGCATGACATTTGAGCAGCCTTTACAGGCACAATTCTTTTAGCCAAATATCTTACATGCATCATGAATTTCTGTTAACTCACTAAACAATTAGCTTACAGTTTCTACTCACAATTTTACAGGCAAGGGTAAAGAGCAAACTTTTTATTTGTTTTTACATAAAATGATTATTAGTTAATAAGTTGAATCTATGTGATAAATTTTTATTCGATTAAGTTATTTTATAAATAATCTTAATCATAAACTTTTTTCTATATTTTAGTATATGTAATCATCTAATATTCTTAATTTGATGATATTGAATTTAATATCAACCATCTTGATCCAATATACGTAAACCAAAATAAAAAAAACATATGTATATATGTTAATAAAATAGTTAATAAAAACTAAAAAAAATTTAATTGCACATAATCTAAATAATTAAATATTGTTTATATATATATATATATATATATATATATATATATATATATATATATATATATATATATATATATACTCAAGTTCCATGGAGTCCCATATTAGAATGGAGTCTTGGAGTCCCGTACTAAATGTACATGTTTATTACGATAAAATAATCTATTTCATGCAAATGTGCAATACAAACATGTTCAAAGGTGCATTATTATTAACCATTTAACATAATTTGAAGTTCATTACAATAAAAAAAATTTATATTTCTTGCAAAAATACAATATGCACATGTTTAAAAGTGTATTATCAGTTCATATGTGCATATTGTTTAAATATTGTACTTTTGATTAAATATAAGTTTTTATCGTAATGAACTTCAAATAAAGTAAACTCGTCGATTGTAATGCACTTTTAGACATTTGTATATTGCATTTTTGCATTAAATAGAACATTGAACATGTGCATTTAATAATGGACTCCAGGATTTCACTCTAATTTGGATGCACAGTGGTCCGAATTCGGTCATAACAGTTGAAATTTTTTGAAATTTTCTAAGTATACTCATCCGAATTCGGTTGGTGATCCGAATTCGGATGGACCGAACAAACAGAAGCAGTTCAAGTTCATGCAAATATTCTACGTGAACAGTTCAAAAATTACAAAAATGCATGAAAATGTAGATCCTAGTTTAAAAACATGTAAAGAACATTTCATTTAACCACAACAAGTTACAAAGAACAGATTTAAGGTCCTAAAAGTAGTAAAAACCGAAACATTATAACTCTAAATATTTGAAAATCAAACACACAAACTAGGAAGTTAAAAGCTGAAATAAAGGTGAAAAAGTGTTACCTGTTAGTGCCGAAGTCGAGAAATGCAAGAAAAACGAGTGAAAACCGTAGCTTGAGAAGCTTGAAAAGATGAAAATGGTGGAAATGGGTGGTTCGTGCGACGGTGAAATATCTTGAGGATGAAGTAATGAGTTTTGACCGTTTACCCGCCCTTTTAAAAGAAGCGGGTCGGGTCGGGTGATGCATGAGATCCGCGCCTAAAAGAATGCATGGGCCAACCGTTTTCGTAAAAAATATTTTTGGGCCTTAACTAAAAAGAATAAACAAAACAAAGTTTTTAAGAATTAAAATTTGGCCTAATTAAACAAATCTTTTTGTATTTTTCTTTGTAAATAAAATAAGTAAATGCAAAATAAAAATATTTTTGTGATTTTTCTTTAAAAACTAAGTTATGAGAAAAGATAAAATAAAATAAAATAGAAAATAAGATAAAAAAATGTTTTTGATTTTTGATATATTTAAAACAAATAAAATCTTTTTGTGATTTTCTGACCGATTATATTAAACTTTAAAATCTAAAAATTAACCAACCTAAAATCTAAAATTGTAGAGAAGTTAAAGAGAGCAAAAATAATAAAAACTAACATCCTAATTATACTTCCCCTCAAATAAACACCTATTCTCTTCTTTTTCTTTTTCAGTTAAATTTCTTGAACATTTTTAACCTTAAAAATACAGACAAACATGGATAAATTTTGCGTCTCATTCAGTGATGAACAATTCATACAGCAATTTGTCAGGATTATTAATTATTAAAGATGTACATAGATAAGGAAATATTGAAATTTACTTTTGTGACACAACCCTTAAATTTAAATAACAGATATTTTCTAAAATAAAGGAATTTCAAACATGATAGTGAATTATTTTAGACAATGTCTGACATTTAACTAGAAGGTGGGTTCAACATGACGATATGGGATACTAAAAACTGAAAACGAGGTTCGTCTAAAGCTTTAGTAAAAATATCTGCAAGTTGATATTCCGTGCCTACAAAATACAACTCAATTGTTCCCTTTTCTACATGATCTTTAATATAATGATACCTGAAATCTATATGTTTTGTTCGAGAGTGCTGCACGGGATTGCAAGAGATCACAATTGCACTTCGAGAATTGCACTAAATTAGGATGTTGGTGAGTGAGAATCCATAATCACGTAATTGTGTTCTCATCCACAACACTTGAGAGCAACAGCTTGCAGCTGCTAAATACTCAGCTTTAGCTGTGGATGTTGAAACACAATTTGACAGGATCTAAAATATGAATTACCAAGACTAACTGATTTGAACTTATCAGAGTATAAATCAATAATCTTGCTTTGAATCAAAGTTTAATCAAGAAGTTTGCGGAATAACACTTAATTATTTTAACAAAAACTTTCAGAATCAATAATAAATAAACACACAGGAATTAATCAAGACTGTTTGTATTGCTGAATTCATCAATTACAATCACCTCTAATCTGTTTGATTAGACGAAGAACACAGATTGTTCTTAGGGTTTTACAACCTTAGAGGCTTAAGAAAAATTAATCAACAAAGCAATTACAGACTCAAAATATGCAGAAACTCCTACACAATAGAACGACCTATTCTCTGTATTTATATTGCTTCTTGATATGTTTCCTTGACAAACTATGACTTCTCTGATAGTAGATATGCTGGAATCTTCATGTAGATATCGTTTCCTAAAAATCAGCACTTTCTGTTTCTGAAACTGTTGAGCAGCTTGAATCTCTTGACAGCATGAACTGAGCAACTTGAGTTGTTTTGCTCTGGCAGCTTGAACTTTTACACTGGCAGCTCGAGTTTCTTCAACTAGCAGCATGAACTTTGTATTTACATGTAAAATCTACTAACAGTCTGAGAAGTCTAACTAACAGTTTGAACATACTTAAACTATTTCCCAACAATCTCCCCTAACTTAAATTCTTTGCACAAGACTTTAAGTTCTATACAAAAATGGAAATGAAAAAGTAAACTGTTATTCACAAACCAAGGCTTTCAAAAACTTACAACTGTGCAAGTTTATGATCTATAGCCTTCAAAAATTCTCTCTTCATCTCTTCTTTATCACAAGATATCCTAACTGATTTTATTTGGAGCAGCATATCTTTTGAAAAATTATAAAACTCGAGATTGAAGAAAATACCAAACCCATCTGTGAATTTGATTCTGTAAGTTCTGGATTTGACAAAAATATGAACTTCCTTGACCTTTTTCCCTTTCTTCTCAGCATCTTCTATTTCTTCTTTTGCAAATTCAGGATCAGCAACTGAACTTAGATCTCTGATGAGTTGTTTTACTTGTGGAAGAGCAGATCTAACTTGAGATACAGATCCTATGTTGTACATCTTTATCAGTTCATCCCTGGTCAGCTTATGAACCATTTGCCAGAATGTATCAAACTCCTCTTCTGGTCCAGACTCTCTCCTTATCACAAACTTGACCCTTAAATCTCTTTCATCCAGTGACTTAGCAAACCAGTAGTTGATTTGAGTCTTTGTGAAATCATGTTGATCAATCAACTTCTCTATCTCCATAGCCTTTTGCAAATGTTGCTCAAAGAGCACTCTCTTAACCGATGAAGGAATAGGGACAACTGCTTGATCAGTGGGAGTAGGTGCACTGGCACCAGCTTCAGTTTGGACTGATTGGGTTGTTGGTTGGACTTCTTGGGATGGTTGAGCTTCTGGAGAGACTGTTGTTCTCTGTCTTTTGTCCATCTCCTTATCATGAATCTCCTGCAGCCTTTCAGTAGACATGGACTGAGCCATTTTCTTTGGAATACCTGCTGCAAAGGCAAAATTGATAAGAAATCTTCTATGCTCAGCCTTGGAGTGCCCTGTTGGCATCTTTCTTTTCCTTGCTCCTTGCTTGACCACAAACCCCTTTAAGTAATCACCTAAAGTCTCATCATCATCCATTGGGGTTTGGGCTTGCTGCTCTAATTCTTTGTCTTGTTCTTCTGCTATTTTTCTGGCAACTTCAGCATCAAAGGCAATTTGGGCTTCTTTTGAGGAAAATTTATGCTTTGGAGACTCAATGAGAATGCCCTTGCCCTTGTCTTTTGTAGCAGATGTTGTAGCTTGGACTGTGCTTGATGGAGCTTGAATTCCTTCTCTGATCACAACTCCAGTGGCTTTTGAAGGAACAGCTTGAGTTTCTAGGCTAACAGCTTGAGAAGCTGTTGGGACTGCTAGCCTAGAAACTGGAACTGTTGGTGCTGCTTGGACTGTTGTTGTTGGTGCTGCTTGGACTGATGTGGGAACCTCCTGATTCTCCCCCTTTTTGGAAGCATTGGTTTGGTCAGAAGGACCTACAACCTTTACCCCTTGGGTTTGAATCATCTGCTCTAATTTCATAATTTTATTTCCACAGAGGGTGAACCCCTTGTGAAGATAATCCATTCGCTTATTTTGAGCAGCATCTGCCTGCTTGAGAGCAAAAATTTGAGCCCCCTGTGCAGCAATGATGGACATTTGATGGTCCAACATAGCTACAACAGGTTTGAGTCTGGGATCCGTTAAGAGCATTTGTTGCAGACTAGCCTCAAGATCAGAGAACACCTGAGGTGCTTGTGATCTATCACTGACATTAAGACCAGAGGTAGAAACTTCTGGGCCCCTCTTTTCTTGGTTCTGGGGACTTCCAGCTTGTGTTTGCACACTTGCTGTTGCCATGGGTGTGGTCTTAGCTATGTTGGCACTGTCCTGTGCCTCTTGTGCAGAGACATCAGTAGTGCCAGCCACAGAACCCATATGAACCATCTCTGAAGAGATGTTCACCTCCTGAGTGAGGATGGGAGTTTTCTCAAGTGGTTCCCTTTGGATATGCTGTGCAGGAGTATCCTCCTGCACAGGGATATATGGCTCTTGCTGATGGGAGGAGGAGGAAGGAGCTCCTGGTCCCCTTTTTCTTTTGTAGATGTTTCTGAGTGGGCGTGTTGGCTGTACAAAAGGATAAGAGGGAATATTTGTATCATGAGAAGTGTGTTGGGGTCTTGGGGTTGTAGCAGTAATGTTAGGCTGAGCCTGCTCAAGACCCTCTCCTCTGTTTCGTGGAATGATGTTCATCATTGCAGAAGGCAATGGAACATCTATACTTACAAAATTGGCACTTGGCTTTAATAGCCTTTTGATTGAAGACAGTGAGTGCCTATGGGAAACATGTATCCGTTTATGTAAATGTGAAGATGTGCAGGTGTGTGCAATAATTTCGGCCAAAAACCTAGGATACATCAAAAATTTCCCATTCTTTAGGGAATGATGCCTTAACATCCCCTGAAAAATCATGTTAGAAAAATTGAACTGTTGGCCAGTAGAGAAGCACACTAAGGCAGTGGCAATATTTGAAGAAAACTCAGACCAACTAGTTCTTTTGGGGCTTAAATATTGCTGAATAATGTGCACAAGGTATTTCCATTTAGGAGAAAAATGTGCCTTAAGAAAAGTAAAAGAATCAGCAGGGCCCCTATAACCAATATTTTGAAGACCAAAATGTAAAGCTTGAAGGGATAGGTCAGTCATACCTGAGGCATCTTGAAGATGCAAGTGATGTCGGATGGATTCCTTAGTGATATGGATATCAGTTCCATCAATCTTGGAAAGGAGGGTAGGCACTCCATTGATGGTTTGAACAGATGCATGATTCCAAAACTGTTTAATATGGGAGATGTATATAGTAGGGTTTATGGTTAGGGCATAATGAATATGGGAGTGCCTGAGGAAATCCATCATTGCATGAAACGGTTGAAGTTCAGAGTGTTTTAGGGTGTATGGAAGGCAGTTATGCTCTTTTACAAACTCCATTGATGAAGAAACGATGGTTTAGGGTTTGAAAGAAGAATGTGTGATTCGTTCAGAGAGAAAGCAAGAGGCCGTGGAAGAAGAATATGTAACTGGTAGTTACAACTGAACGAAGCTGGGACCTTTAAAGATTTCGAAAAGGTTGGGTCCCGCGCACACATTTGAGAAATTACCCAAATACCCTGCACACTTTGACAGATCAAGTGAAAATAACTAGCAGTCCGAGAAAATGAACTAGCAGCATGAGAAAATACTCATGCTGTTAGTGTAAAATTGTGCAACTTTTCAATGGAACAGTGTCTCCCCCTTAAATTAGCATACTGAGTCGATAATAATGAAAACCAATTAATCCATGTTTACCATACCAATATTTGATATTAGGAAAGTGAACCTTCCCACATCAAAAGGTTTTGTAAATAGATCAGCTAGCTGATCATCTGTATGTATTTTGGTAACTTGGATTAACTTCTTTTCATTACAATCTCTGATGAAGTGAAACCTGATTTCTATATGCTTGGTTTTTGGGAATTTCACTGGGTTTTGCACAATGCTAATTGCACTTGAATTGTCAATATAAATAGGAGTGGATAAGAAATTCATACCATAGTCTCTTAGCTGATTTTGAATCCACATTACCTGGGAGCAGCAGCTTGCAGCTGCTACGTATTCTGCTTCAGTGGATGATGTGGAGACAGTTGTTTGCTTTTTGCATTGCCAAGAGACCAGTCTTGCTCCTAAGTATTGACATCCACCAGTTGTGGATTTTCTGTCAATGTTGCATCCACCATAGTCACTGTCAGAATAAGCAGTTAGTTCAAAAGGAGAGTCTTTAGGATACCATAGACCTAAATGTGGTTGGCCTTTAAGATATCTAAAGATTCTCTTAACAGCAACCAAGTGAGAATCCTTTGGAGAGCATTGAAACCTAGCACACACACAGACAGCAAACATAATATCAGGTCTTGAAGATGTTAGATACATGAGAGATCCTATAAGGGATCTGTATAGATGAATATCCACATCTATGCCATCTTTGTCTGTATGGAGCTGTTTATGAGGATCCATTGGAGTGCTTGCAACCTTTGTGTCTTGATAGCCAAACTTTTCCAATATGTCTTTGACATACTTTGATTGACTTATGAATAGACCAGTAGGCTTCTGTTTAACCTGCAGCCCTAGAAAGAATGTGAGTTCCCCCATTGAACTCATTTGAAACTTTTTGTGCATTAGGGCCTCAAATTCTTTGCACAAACTATCATTAGTTGAGCCAAAGATGATGTCATCAACATAGATTTGGACAAGTAGAATCTCAGCTTTGATGGATTTAGTGAAGAGTGTTTTGTCCAGAGTGCCTCTCTTGAATCCATTCTGTAGAAGATATGATGACAGTGTGTCATACCATGCTCTGGGGGCTTGGTGAAGACCATAGAGAGCTTTGTCTAGCTTGTACACCCTGTCTGGATACTTGTAGTCTTCAAAACCAGGAGGTTGACACACATATACTTCCTCTTCAATTGTCCCATACAGAAAAGCAGACTTAACATCCATTTGATACACTTTAAATCCTTTGAAACTTGCATATGCTAGAAATAGTCTGATGGCTTCAATTCTTGCTACTGGAGCAAAGACATCATCATAATCTATTCCCTCTTCTTGAGTGTACCCTTGTGCTACTAGTCTTGCTTTGTTCTTGATGACTATCCCTCTCTCATCCTTCTTGTTTCTGAACACCCATCTTGTACCTATTGCTCTTTTTCCTTTAGGAAGATCCACCAGAGTCCATACATTCTGAATTTTGAACTGTAAAAGCTCTTCTTGCATAGCTTCAATCCAGGATGAATCTTTTAATGCTTCTGATGCCTTTTTAGGTTCCAATTGAGACATGAAACAGGCATGTTCAAAAGCAGCTAGACTGAATTCAGAAACTGCTTGTTCAGCAGTAGCAGTCTCATTGTGAACCATTTTCCTTGTTTGAACAGGAGTGCTTGGATCACCCAGTATTTGATTGAGAGGGTGATACTTGTGAACTCTTAGTGTGGGCTCTCTCTCTGTTTGAAAAGAAGTTCCAAGGTTTGTATCATCTCCATCAGAACCAGTGAATGGTTCAGTTTCTGAAACAGCTTGAGTTTCTAGGCTAACAGCTTGAGAAGCTGTTGGGACTGCTAGCCTAGAATCTGGGACTGTTTCCGTTTGTGTTGGAGCTGTGCTGTCAGGACTTGGGAATGGCACTTCAGTGTCTGGATTTGCATTAAGTGGAGCATTTAGGACCCCTGGAGGATCACATGACAGAAGTGGTAGAGTGGTGAAATCATCCCAACTTGTTGAATTTGCAGCAGTCTGAAACTTTGTGCCAACAGCATGAGAAATTGTATTGGCAGCATGAGAATTCGTGTTAGCAGCTTCAACCCTGTATGCATCAGCTTCTGCAGTATACTCAACAAAGCTCAGAGAATTTGTTAGTGAATCTAAATCAAACAACCAATCAGGACCAGTGCCTTTGATATTAGCAGTATTTTCATTAAACTCAACATTGGCACTTTCTTCAATTGTTTTAGACACACTGTTGTATACTCTATAGGCTTTGCTTTGAGTTGAGTATCCTACAAAGAATCCTTCTTCTGCCTTACTTTCAAACTTCCCTAAGTGAGTCTTAGTGTGAAGGATAGTACATGGGCATCCAAAGGGCTTGAAGAAAGCTATTAGGGGACTTCTGTTATGGAATAACTCATAGGGAGTTTTCCCTTGTGATTGAACTACTTGAACCCTATTTAGAACATAACAGGCTGTATTAACAGCTTCTGCCCAGAAAGTCATTGGCAGATTTGAATCAGCTAGCATTGTTCTAGCAGCCTCAATTAATGTTCTGTTCTTTCTTTCAGCTACACCATTTTGCTGTGGTGTTCTTGGTGCACTGTATTGTCTAGCAATACCTTTGGACTCACAGAAACTGTTTAGAATGAGATTTTTAAATTCAGTTCCATTGTCTGATCTTATCACCTTAACTTTGGAATTGGATTGGTTTTCTATCTTAAGGATAAAAGACTTAACTAGTTCAGCAGTTTCATCTTTGGACCTAAGAAAGTAAACCCAAGTAAATCTGGTGAAATCATCAACAATGACCAAACAGTAAGCCCTTTTATTCAAACTCAAAACAGAAGTTGGACCAAATAGATCCATATGTAGCAACTGAAGAACAGATGAGATTGAATTTACTTCTTTGGCCTTATGAGAAGTTTTGTGTTGCTTACCTTTAAGGCATGCTACACAGTGATCATCACAGATGAACTCCTTTTGTGGTAAGCCTCTTACCAGATTCTTTTTGACTAAAATATTCATGGACTTGAAGTTCATGTGACACATCCTTCTATGCCAAAGAGCAGACTCATTTGATGATGCTCTGGATATTAAACAGCTTAAAGTATTTGACTTAGGTAAAAGATCTGTGTCCAGGCAGTAAACATTGTCCTTTCTTGGTGTTCTAAGTAAAACAAGATTTTCAGGAACTTTGAAATCCTTTGAAAGAACAATGCACTCAGAATCTGTGAACAGAACAATGTTTTGTTTGTCACAGATTTGAGAGACACTCAATAAATTGTACTTAAGCTGTTCAACATACAGAACATCATGGAATGTCATGTTGCCTGCATTAACAGTACCTTTACCTGTAACCTTACCTCCCTTTGAGTTGCCTCCAAATGCAACAAAACCTCCATCAAAACCTTTGAAATTTGACAAGCATTCAGAATTGCCTGTCATGTGCCTAGAGCATCCACTGTCCAGATGCCATCTTGATCTATGAGGAGACCTGTGGTTGCCCTACACAAATAACAACTTAGTTAGTAGTGGAGTAAACCCAAACCAAATTGGTTTTGGGTTGGCCTTGTACATTGACATAACTAAAAACTGTATTTGACTTCTTATATTTAGTGAGATCAACTGATGGAGTCTTTGGAGAGTATTTAGTGATAATATGAGGTATCCAACTATTTTGATCATCTTTTCTTCTGACAGGCTCAGATAATTCACTAGCAGCTCCAGATTGATGCCCAGCAGCTTGAGCTGTGTTTGTAGTGCTAACAGTTTCAGTTTTTGCACTAACAGCATCAGATTTGACTTAGCAGTCTGATCTTTTGCATTAGCAGTTTGAGCAACAGATTTGTCCTTGACACACCACATTTGTTTAAAACTTGATTTAGGCTTTGCCAAAACTTGTTTTTGATGTGTGGACGGTTTTTTATTTACTTTTGAGAATCTGTGATCAAATGTTTTCTTTGGAGCTGCTGTGGAAGGTTTCACTTTTGAGTGCTTTGCCTGATTAGGATTTGATTTTGTGTGATGCACAGTCTGTTTTGCAACAGCTGGTTTGTAAAAACAATCCTTGGCTAAGTGATTCTTCCTTCCACAGTGAAAGCATCTTTTGACAGTTTGAATTGGAACACCAGACTTTTCTGTCAATTTCTGGTTCTTGTTTCTCTGGTTTCCTCTTACCTGCTGTTGTTTAGGAAACTTTTGAACACCATGCTTTTGGCATGTGCAGATAGAAACAGTTTTACCTCTTTTAGTTCCTTTTGATGAAGATGCAGTGTTACAGTTAGAATGTACAGAAACTTGTGGAGTAGCATTGCATACACTCATCTTCTCTTTTCCTTTCTTACTGGAAGCTTGGACTTCTATGGGTGCACTCTTTGTGTCACAGTCTCTATTTTGACTCTTATCTTCTTTTAATTCAGGACTGTTATCAAGGATAGGATCTACAATAGTCATAGACTCATCTAGTGGTTCATTGACAAGTCTATCAGCAACCTCACTCATTGGATGAATGTACTTGTTATTGTATGGAGGTGGAGTAGCTTTATATCCTATTCCTTCTTTGGGATTGACCTGAGATTTCACTCTATCTTTGAATTGAACTTCCATTAGGTGTTCTAGCTTTTGATTTGCTAACTTGAAGTTTCCTAGATCTATGTTAACAGATTCTAGCTTCTTATTAGCCTCAAACACCTTTTGTTCAGTCTCTTCTACCTTTTTATTTAGAGATTCTATTTTCTTATTTAGCTCCTTTTTCTCCCACTCATGATAGGTTCTATCATAACCCATTTGAATCTCATTGTCCTTATAATCATTGATCTGTTTTTCCAGATCTTCTATGGCTTGCATGTATTCATATCTCCTTTCTTCCATCTTAGCTAGAGTTTTGCACATGCTCTCATTATGATCTCTGTACTTTTTAACCATATTTTTGCATGATTGAGAGCAGAGCTTAGAATTTACCTCAGATGGTAGTTCAGTGGAGGAGACATTTGATGTTTCTGCCATAAGTGCTTGATTTTGAAATTCTTCCTCTGTCTGATCACTCCAGTCAAACACATTGTCTTCTTGAGAGACAAGTGCTGTTGATGAGGACGCTTGGATGGGCTGTGAAGTCCTTGATGGCTGTTGACCTTGAGATCTACATTCTCTGGCAAAGTGACCAAGCTTATGGCATTTATAGCATTCCACTTTTGATTTATCAAAAGATGGTTTGCCTTCTGTCTTGGCTTGAAAGTTGGCCCTACCAGTTCTTTTCAGAAATCTTTTGGCCCTCATGGTCAGCATTGCATGTTGCCACTTTAAATCCATCTCTTCAAGATCATCTGGATGAATTTGTTCCAAGTCTTCAACATTTAGAGCAAATAATCCATCATTGGCAACAAAGGCCTCATAGTGAGTTTCAGCAGAGTTGCCATCACCACCTGAGAAAGAATCACAGTTATTAGATTTTTCAGAAGATAGAAGAGCAGTATTGTGATTATAAGAAAAAGATTTCTTTTTAGCATCAATCTCAGTCTCAAACACTCTTAAACTGTTATACAGATCATCCAATTCTATCTCATCAAGAGTGTCTTTTGTTCTCCATTGTGCAGCATAGACTGTCCATTCTTCTCCAAGAGATCTGAGAAACTTTCTGTTGACTTCATCTTGATCCAGATTGACCTTTGCACTTTCCAGTTCACTTATCAGTTTGTTGAACCTGTCAAAGATTTGAGTGAGGTTTTCATTCTTGCCACCAGAAAAGTTTTCATACTGCTGTTTCAAGAGGTCTTTTTGATTTCTCTTGGTACTGGCATTACCAGCAAACCTCTTCTCTAAGGCATTCCAAAGAGAGTGAGCAGTATAAAACTTTTTGAACTGATGTTGATAAGCATTAGGAATGGCTATTTGTAATAGTGTGAGTGCTTTCACTTCATTCATTCTAGCCTTCCTTTCAAGTTCAGTTTTTGGAGGAGTTTTGACTGGTTTTCCCTCATCATCAAGTTCTGGATCAACTACAGGAGGGAATTCAACAGCTTCCCATATGGCATAATCAATGAATTGAATATGCTGTTGAATCCTGAGTTTCCACATCTCAAACTCAGTGGGCTTGAGCATAGGCACTTTGAGTCCTTGCCCAGATCCACTGCTGCTATTTTCAAATTCCATTGTAAAAGATTAAAAATTTGAAAGAAAGTTTTCGACTTTGAAAAACAAAGAATAACCAGGCTTGAAAAACCTGATTTGAATAACCTGGTTTGACAAACCTGGCTCTGATACCACTTGCCAGGATCTAAAATATGAATTACCAAGACTAACTGATTTGAACTTATCAGAGTATAAATCAATAATCTTGCTTTGAATCAAAGTTTAATCAAGAAGTTTGCGGAATAACACTTAATTATTTTAACAAAAACTTTCATAATCAATAATAAATAAACACACAGGAATTAATCAAGACTGTTTGTATTGCTGAATTCATCAATTACAATCACCTCTAATCTGTTTGATTAGACGAAGAACACAGATTGTTCTTAGGGTTTTACAACCTTAGAGGCTTAAGAAAACTTAATCAACAAAGCAATTACAGACTCAAAATATGCAGAAACTCCTACACAATAGAACGACCTATTCTCTGTATTTATATTGCTTCTTGATATGTTTCCTTGACGAACTATGACTTCTCTGATAGTAGATATGCTGGAATCTTCATGTAGATATCGTTTCCTGAAAATCAGCACTTTCTGTTTCTGAAACTGTTGAGCAGCTTGAATCTCTTGACAGCATGAACTGAGCAGCTTGAGTTGTTTTGCTCTGGCAGCTTGAACTTTTACACTGGCAGCTCGAGTTTCTTCAACTAGCAGCATGAACTTTGTATTTACATGTAAAATCTACTAACAGTCTGAGACGTCTAACTAACAGTTTGAACATACTTAAACTATTTCCCCACACAATTCTGCATTTTGGAGGACTAACTCACCGGTCTGTCACCCAAGAACTGTATTCCACCTGATGTGCTTTTCCTGTCAACTCTACAACCTGCAAAGTCATCATCTCAAAATGCAGTAAGATCAAAATCGGTTCCCTTTGAATACCAGAGACCAAGATCGAGTGTACCCTTAAGATAACAAAAAATGCGTTTTACCGCAGTTAGATGTGATTCTTTTGGGTCGGCCTGAAAACGAGCAGAAAGATATGTTGAAAACATTATATCAGGTCGACTAGCAGTCACATACAGTAGGATCCTATCAACCCTCTGTAAGTTGTATTATCGACACTTTTCCCAGAAGGATCGGTGTCTAACTTACAGTTGGAAGCCATGGGAGTTGTGATACTCGTGCAAGAGTCTAACTTATACTTCTTGAGAATGTCAAGAGTATATTTCGACTGGTTCACAAAAATCCCATTTTCAAGTTGTTGGACTTGTAATCCGAGAAAAAAATTCATTTCCCCCCATCATACTCATCTCGAACCTGGACTCCATTAGGGCTGAAAAATCCTTACAGAAATTACTGTCAGTAGATCGAAATATAATGTCGTCGACATATATTTGCACTAACATTATGTGCGAGACTTCCCTTTTTGTGAACAGTGTTGTGTCCACCACACCTTTGCTGAATCCAGTAGAGATAAGAAAGTTAGAGAGACTGTCATACCATGCGCGAGGTACTTGTTTCAAACCATAGAGGGCTTTGTTTAACACATAAACATGGTCAGGTTTATGTGCATCAACAAATCCTTGTGGTTGTTCAACGTACATCTCTTCATTAAGTTCACCGTTAAGAAAAGCTGTCTTGACGTCCATCTGGTACCCTTTGAAGTCTTTTCGTGCCGCGTACGCCAAGAAAAATTTAGATTGCTTCAATCCGTGCAACTGAAGCGAAGGTCTCGTCATAATCTATCCCTTCTTGTTGACGGTAGCCTTTGGCGACAAGTCTTGCTTTGTTCCTTATCACAATGCCGTTTTCGTCTCGTTTGTTCTTGTAGATCCAGTTTGTTCTGATAATTGTTCGGTCTTTTGGCTTGGGAACTAACCGCCATACTTGGAGCTGTTCAAACTCATTGAGCTCTTCTTGCATTGCAACAATCCAGTCTGGGTCTTTTAATGCTTCATCCACACGAGCTGGCTCTGTGATACTAAGGAATGATGCGAAGAGACATTCATTAGCAGACGCCTTACGGGTTTGGACACCGGTTGAGACATCACCAATAATTTGATCGGTTGGGTGACTTCGGGTCCATTTTGTCTCGTGTGGAAGGGGTGCACGGGATGAGATCTCAGTGGTGAGAGTGGGAATGGAAGATGATTCATGGTCAATGGTTTCTAGTGAAGGTACCACTGGTTCCGGTTCGGGTTCAGAATGTTCAGGAGAAGGAAGGATGTTTGGCATGATATGCGAGGGTATTTCTGGAGTGGATTCAACTGCAGATGTATCAGTGGATGAGGTTGATGGATGAGGGTATGAAGTGGATGAAGATGGATCGGATAGAATTTGTGATGCAGTTGAATCGTTGGTTATATTACCTACAGTAGGAGAATCATTAGAATTAGGACAAAAAAATGCTACATAAAAAGGATAAAATAAATTAACTAAATCAGAAGGTGAAAAAGAAGTAGATTGAGAAGAAGAGTCTCCAGGCATTGGTGTAATGCGTGGTCCTGTATGATCAACTTCGGGTGCCAGTTCAGCCAACTCATCAAATGTGACATGCACACTTTCATTAACTGTCCTGGTTTAAGTGTTGAATGCACGATAAACCTTCGAGTTGGATGAGTATCCAATGAAGATCGCTTCATCCGCTTTTTCGTTGAATTTCCCGAGGTTGTCTTTATCATTAAGCACATAGCACATGCAACCAAATACACATAAGTACTTGATAAAAGGTACTTTGTTCAAGAGTAGTTGATATGGAGTTTTATTGAAATGCTTATGGATTATGGAGCGATTCTGTGTGTAGAAAGCTGTTGTCACAGAAAAGAAAACATGACGATCAGGATGACCATGATCGCCATGAGGGGGAGAAACGCAGAAAGACTCAGTCTGAGGACTTCATCATGATTGTAGGGGGAGCTGAATCTGAGGGAACCAAAATACAAGGGTCCGGGGATCAGAAGTATGAGGCTCAGGAGATGTTAGAAGACGAGCCACTGGTTGAAGGTCCGACTCCGTTGGATCCAATGTCAGCTATGGTCGAATTTGAACCTGCTCATGAAAAAGTTGAAATCATATTGGTGTCTGACTCTACGATACTGATGACGACTATCCCTTAATCATCCCAAAACCTGAGCCCGAGTCACCACAAAAATCATCCTCATCATTTGAATTCCTAAACTCCCCGCCCCCCATTCCACAACAAGAAATCCTATCCTCATTTCAAGCTCCCTCCACACTAAAAGAATCCCCTATAGTCCAAAGTCCTCCCAGAACTCAAAGCCCTCCCAGAACTCAAAGTTTGTTAAGTTTATTCAAAACTGCACAGAATCTAGTAAACGTGGCCTATAGCGACTCCCCGTATTTGGACATGAAATCGGTAAACTTTGCCTTTGCCTCCTCAATTTTTGCTCTGTCATCTTAGTATGCCCCTAGCATTTGAACCTCTAATTCATCCCACATCTCTTTAGCGGACATTTTGCTGTCTACTCCTACAAGGATATCAGTGGGCAGGGCTTGGTAGATCAGGTATTCAGCCCTCTTGTCAGCATGTTGCCTGTCTCGCTCTGCATCATTCGCAGGTTCGCGTTCAACTTTGGATGCGAGTACCGGGGGGTCAGCTTCGGGTCTAGCAGCAATTTCCCGATAGTAGATAACTGGGCCCTCAGAAATTGATTGGAGCGTAAGGTTGCCATTGGGTTGCATACCGACAAACTTTAGAAATCGAGACTTCAACTACTCATACACATCTGGATACAGAACAGGAGGTCTGTTCTCGGAACCGAGGACAAGGGCTTCTCGAGACATGATTATGGTGCTAATATGGAAGAATGAGATCTTGAAGGTGGAAACTTGTTTCGGATTGGCTGAACTGCAGATGAACAGTACACTAGATGGTACGAATTCATATGAAATAATGAGTTCGGACCGGACCGAATTCGGGTGAACAGTAGTTTCGGGTGGGACCGAATTAGGATAATCAGTACATCGGAGGGAACCTAGACCTAGTTGACCAGTCAATGAATAGACCGAATTCGGATGGGCCGAATTCGGGTGAACAATGAAAAATGGATGGAACCGAATACGGATGGACTAACATCAGGAGACCGAATTCGGATGGTTCGAATTCGGATGAACACCTGGAAAATTTTTCAAGAAGGAAACACCGAACTCGGATTTGGACAGGATTCGGATGGTCCGAAATGAAAATACAAAATGAAAGTACAAGTTAAACTAAGTGTTTTAAAATTTCCTGATCTGAACTTCGGATGGTCCGAAGTTCGGATGGGACCGAAGTGTGGTCCGAAATGGGGAAATTATGGTCCTAAGGTCACCTAAGTATGGTCTGAAGTGGACCGAAGTACGGTCCGAATTGGTCCGGATTGGGGTCCGAACAGGTCCGAAAAGCAACAGTACAGGTCTGAATTACAGCAGTTATAAAAATTACAGAAAATGTCTAGAAACACAACTAGCAGATTTTTGGCCTAAAAATTGTTTCTAAATGATTGGAAAATTATTTTAAACACTTTTAAAGCTTAAAAATATACCAAAACACCTAAAAGTCTTTTAAAAATGGACCAAAACCACTAGAAAACCCATGTTTTTCAAGATTTTAAAAACCAATTTAGATGAACAATATGATGTAAAGATTGAACCTAAGAAGATCTAAATCAGTAGGGAATTTATAGGAGATGATTATATGAAAAGAAAAACACGAAAACAACAAAAGATTCGAGAAAAAGAAGATCAAACCGGCTGTTTTTGATGAAAAACTCGATGAACAACAGCTGGAATCCGAGAATGATAGTTTAAATCCACCTCCTTGAGCTCTGATACCAATTGTTGTTGATGAATCCCAGATAATATCAACACATTTATGTCAATAATCACTCACAAACAGAATATTCACTCAATGATTGTTAAATGATTAATGAAGACAATGAGAATAATATGAAGGTGTATGCGGCGGCTGAGAGAATAAAGAGCAGTGTATTCAATTCAAAATGTCAACCGTCAATTACACAAAACCCAAGGAGCTATAATATAGGGTGAATTAATTAAGTTTCAAGGAATTGCACTGTGGCCCCTTGAACTTTAAATACAAAGTAACTAACTTAGAAATAAATTACAAGACAAAACATTCTATAAATAGTTATTACAAAATAAATCCACAAGATCGAAATGTAATATATAACAATAAGCCTAACAGTTTGAAAGGTAAAGAGAAGATGAGTGAACACATGCATGCTTCAAATGTCTCTGTACCTTCTAACTGTATTTTGCATCTTCTTCCAAAGTAGGTAAAAAGGGTAAAAATGTTCTAGTGTGCACATGCCAAAAGCATGGTGTACAAAAGTTCCCTAAACAACAGTAGGTGAGGGGAAATCAAAGGAACAAGAATCAGTTCTGGTCACACATAACTGGTTCTCCAATCAAAACAGTCAAAAGATGTTTTCACTGTGGCAGGAAAAAACCATTTGGCCAAACATTGTCTTTACAAGCCAACTTTTGAAAGGCCAACTGTTTTTCAAAAACAATCTGTTTCTCAAAAGCCAAAAGTTTCTAAGGCTTCAAAACCTGCCACACGAGTTCCAAAGCACACAGTTGACCACAGGTTTATAAAGGTCAACAAAGAGCAGCCTGTACTGAGAAAACACGTATTTAATAAACCTAAACAGAGTGTGAAACAGGCATGGTGTGTTAAAGGCAAAAACACAGTTCCAACTGCTGATGTAAAATCTGGAACTGTTAAGCCAAAAATTGGAACTGGTATTGTAAAATCTGAAACTGTAAAACGCCAAGATACAGTTCCAACTGCTAAGGCAACAGTTGGAAAGAACAACTGGAAACCTCATGTTATAACTAAATACTCATCACGGAATCCACTAGTGGACCTTACTAAGTTTACAAAGACACAAAGTGTATTTAGTTATGTTAATGCACATGGTCAACCCAAAACCAGCTCGGTTTGGGTTTACTCCACTACTAACTGAGCTTTTACTTTTGTAGGGCAACCACAGGAACCAACATAAGAAAAGATGGCATGTGGACAGTGGCTGCGCTAGGCACATGACAGACAATTTTGAGTGCTTGTCAAATTTCAAAAGCTTTGAAGGATGATATGTTGCATTTGAAGGAAACTCCAAGGAGGTAAGGTGATAGGTAAAGGTACTATCAAAGCAGGTAATATGACTTTTAATGATGTATTGTATGTTGAACAGCTGAAGTACAATTTACTAAGTGTGTCTCAAGTATGTGACAAAAAGAATGTTGTTCTGTTCACAGACTCTGAGTGCATTGTCCTATCCAAAGATTTTAAAATACCTGAAAATTTTGTTTTACTTAGAACACCAAGAAAGGACAATGTATACTGTTTGGACACTGAAAAATTATCTTCTGCAAATACTTTAAGCTATTTAATATCCCAAGCATCAACCAATGAGTCTGCACTTTGGCACAGAAGGATGTGTCACATGAACTTCAGATCTATGAATGCTTTACTCAAAAATAATTGGGTAAGAGGTTTACCACAAAAGGAGTTCATATGTGATGATCATTGTGTAGCCTGCCTCAAAGGCAAGCAACACAAAACTTCGCATAAGGCCAAAGAAGTAAATTCCATCTCAATTGCATTACAACTCCTACATATGGATCTTTATGGTCCAACATCTGTTTTGAGTTTGGATAAAAGAGCTTACTGTTTAGCCATTGTTAATGATTTCACCAGGTTTACATGGGTCTATTTTCTTAGGACTAAGGATGAGACTGCTGAGTTAGTTAAATCCATTATTCTAGAAAATTGAAAACCAACCTAACTTAATAGTAAAGGTGATCAGGTCAGACAATGGAAGTGAATTTAAAAGTTATGAACTAAACAGTTTCTGTGAGTCAAAAGGAATTGAAAAATAGTATAGTTCACCTAGAACACCACAACATAATGGGGTAGCTGAAAGGAAGAATAGAACATTAATAGAAGCTGCTAGGACCATGCAAGCTGACTCCAAATTGCCAATGACTTTCTGGGCAGAGGCAGTTAATACAGCCTGTTATGTTTTAAATAGGGTCCAAGTTGTCCAGTCACAAGGGAAAACTCCATATGAGTTGTATCACCATATGATTCCCTTAGTTAACTTCCTCAAACCCTTTGGTTGTCCATGCACTATCCTGTATACTAAAACTCACTTAGGTAAGTTTGAGAGTAAGTCTGAGGAAGGATTCTTTATAGGATACTCCATACAGAGCAAAGCTTATAGAGTTTATAATAGTGTATCTAAAATTGTTGAAGAAAGTGTCAATGTTGAGTTTAATGAAAACACTGCAAATGTTTAAGGCACTGGTCTTGATTGGTTGTTTGATTTAGATTTACTAACAAATTCTCTAAGTTTTGTGAGTATTCTGCTGGAACACTTAGAAACAATGCTCAAACTGGTAGCACAAATTCTCATGCTGCCAGTACAAATCCTCATGTTGCCAGCACAAAAATTCAGACTGTTGGCACAACGACTCAAACTGTTGAAGATTCTAATAGTTGGGATGAATACACCATTCTACCACTTCTTACTTGTGACCCTCCTGGGGTCCTGGATGATCAACAAGACTAAAGTCCAGAGTTTGAGGTACCAGTCCCACGTCCTGAAGTAACAGTTCCACAAAACAGGGAAGCAGTCCCAACTCCAGATCAACTTGTTACTCTTGAAGCAGAATCATCAAGTTGTGCCGAAGGTGATGACACCAAACTAGGAAGCACAATTCAGGTAGAAAGTGAACCTATACTCAGTATTCACAAATATCATCCACTTAGCCAGATCATGGGAGATCCAAGCACACCTGTGCAGACAAGGAATATGACCCACAAGGAAATTATTGTTTTTGAAAAAGAAGTGTTTGAGTTCAGTCTAGCGGCATTTGAATATGCCAGTTTCATGTCATATCTAGAACCAAAAAAGGCATCTGAGGCACTGAAGGATCCGTCCTGGATTGAAGCCATGCAAGAAGAGCTACTACAGTTCAAGATCCAGAATGTGTGGCAACTGGTTGAATTGCCTAAAGGGAATAGGGCAATTGGTACAAGATGGGTATTCAGGAACAAAAAGGATGAAAGAGGCATAGTGATCAAGAACAAATCAAGGCTAGTAGCTCAAGGCTATACTCAAGAAAAGAATAGACTATGATGATGTTGATAATTCACATTTCATGCAATTCATACAACATTAAAAACAATCATGAACATTAATCTGAAATCAATATATCGAATGATTATAGAGAGAAAATATTACATTGGAGGTTCTCAGCTTTCTTGCAAAGCAATCCTTCTTTCTCTCTAATCAGATCCGTATGTCTGTATGTGATCACCACATGAACAGTAGCCTACACTCCTATTTATACATAATACACAAGTATTGTGAATTTACACATATAACCTCTATACTATTGAGTATTTACACTAAAACCCCTGAACTTATACAATATAATTGTTTCATATCTATTATTTATTCCCAACATTCTCCCCCTTAGAGATGAACACAATTATTAAAAGAAAAATTCATTTCAACTCTACAAATATTGTCCCTAACAATCTCCCCCTTAGAGATGATATCAATTTTCGATGAAAGATCATTTTAGGGACTTTTTCATGAATCTTCTTCTTTTCATTGATATCTGAATCTTCTTCTTTTCTTTATTTGTCTCTCTCAGATCTTCATATCTCTTCTTCTCTGATCTTCTCTTTTCTTGTATTTTCTTGTAAGTACACTCCCCCCTTGAATCATGAATAGCTTTCGATTCTCTCCCTTTATCAATTGTCTTGATATGATGTAGCAATTATCTTCAGTTGACTTCAAACTACTCAACAGTTGTTTCTGAAATTCAGCTTTTCTCCCCCTCATGATGATCATAAAAATTATGAACATCATGCAAAAACTTCAGAAACATGAATTTAATGAAATTGCAGTAGAAGAAATACAACAACAATTACAACTAAGAAATTTATTACAAATTGAATTTTCTACCCCTTAAACTGATATCTCTCCTCCCTATACTAAACAAATCTATCTCACTCCCCCTCAAAAATTTCACTCCCCCTCGAATTGATACTATATATTTTCAGAACAAAAACAAAGCTTTTCAACTTTAGGGAAAATGAAACACATTCATTTTGTGAAATAAAGAGTCCAGATCCACATAGGATTCCTGTTTTCACAATGTGACCTACGTTCAGCGCTGGCGTGATATTAACACTGGTAGGAGTTCCAAATAGTCATCGTGTAATCCTTTAACATGAAAGAATCACTCTTATTTGTTCCGGCTTAGGCACTTTCGACTAGAAGTTTATAGTCACGTAGACTGTTAGACTCGATGTAACCTAAAAGTGTATATTATAAGTTCTAGACACAATGTGCATCAAATGAAATTGGAGACTAGAGTAAATGTCTTCCTTGTCCAAATATATATCGATAGAAATGTGTTATATCTCTATGAAATACAATGTGTTATATTGAGAGATAACTGAGTAGTTGGTGGGATTAAGTGCATGCGTCACTGGGTCTATGACGTCTTTTTTCAATATCAAGTCACCTAAGGCTTGATAGATTATGTGGTTTACCCAGCCGACACAGTTTAGGTAGGATTTTATTTTCTTTTAGTCCTTTCTCAACTCTCAGCACTCAGCATTTTTCAATTAAGCTCCCTCCGGCTCACTTTTTCTTTAAATTTAGTCAGCTTTATAAGAAAAGCATGATCTGATGCAACATCTCCTTTCAATATATCCCTCTCATTTATATTTTTCCTTTGCTCGACCCTGTCAGTATCCCGTGATAACTGATACTTCTCAACTATTAGACCTAAATAACCCTCACCCACACAAACTACAGATGGTTTGCTCCTTGGGTAGGTCTTCCGGTTCTGGTTAGACCATAGAAGCCATATTTATGCCTATCACTCATTTTGGTGCATAATCAAAGTCAGCAGTAATATTTTCAGCTTTGAAGCTCATGGGATATCAAGAAATTCAGCTCAGATGATCTCGAAGATATTGAGAAGGAAATTAAAGAATGAGGATTTGGGTGATATCAGAATAAAAGGTACAATTGGATATAAGATATGAAATGAATCAGACTTGTAATGAAAGAATTAGCACATGGAGAATTGAGAGAGAAGTCTTATAAATGGGAGAACATCAAAGAGAATCTCAAAACCAATGAGATTTGCAAAATGAAAGAGATTAGATCAATTAATCTCAGTGATGGATTCAGATAATCAGAAGAAAACTTTCGTTTCAGTTTTAAAAACTTTTTATGTGTGCATAACATATTTTCGTGAAAATCACACACATTTTATTTTTAAAATGATGTCTTTGTCAAAGCACATCTGAAACTCCCCCTGGAAATAAGCACACAAAAGTAGTCAACTCATTAAAAAAACTAATCAGGAGCAAAAAATTGTAAAAATAAAAACTCCCTCTTTGTCAAATGAGCTTTGGAGTTGAATTCAGGGCAGAATTTCCAGAATTAGAAGCCTTTGTCATGGAATCTCGGGTTTCATTTTGGATTAACTGAAAGCCATTAGCTTGGGCTCTGTACTGAAAAGTACAAAATCCAATTTCAGTGGAGATCGGGTCTACTCTGTTGTGAGTAGAAGCCTCTTGAGATGAAGTCCGGGTTCTAGTCTGATATGACTAGAAACCTATAACCTGCAAAATCAAGATAGGTATCCAAACTGATTTGGATCTAGACTTGTTAGCGCTCTTGGGTACCCATTTACAAACAGGTTTTGGTACCCACTTATACTTGGGTTTAGGTACCCATTGCAGTTTATAATTATCAGCTTCTTTTTCAAAAGCAGAAAAAAATTTCTTTGAGTATTTGAAAATTTAATGTGGCTAAAGAAACTTGACTTTGAATGATTAGAATATTCTGAACGATTCTTCATGAAAAACTGTCCGGTTCTGGCCTGTTTTTGGTAATACGTGGTCGTTTTCTTTGAAAATGTTTTCTGATTAGACGGACCAGTATTTCCAAAAACTTTAAAAACATTAGGCTTTGAAGATTCACCTGTGTAAATCTTAACCGGATGTTGTTCAATGATTTTGTCGTTGCCTTTATGTATCTTGAGAACATACCTAAGTTTCAGATCTGAAGATGAATCAAATTTAGCAACGTTAGTTAGATTCACTTCACTTTCAGAAGACAAACCAGATTGATCAACATTGGATTTAAACATACTAAAGAAGGGGTCTTAACCTTTGACTCAGTTGATGAAGTAAAAACATGCAATTGTTTTTTAAGATGAATTATCTGATCTTCCAAACTTTTGATAATGACTAAATTTGAATTTCTGTCATGATCAAATGATTGGTAATCAGATTTAAAAGATTGTTCTTTGATTAAGAACATTTGTCTTTCATCTTCAAACAATTTAGATTTTGATTTAAAATCTTGTTCTTTAAGTAAGAACTCATGTCTTTCCTTCTCAATCAAATCTATAGTTAAAGACAACTCTTGTTGAAGAGCAAATATTTCTTCATTTTTGTTTAAAATGCAGCTTTGATCAGTTTGTTTTGTCTTAGAAAGTGTATCTTTAAGATCCTTAACTTTCTTGTTTAGCTCAGATCTTTTTGACACAATACATTATAGTTGAGTTGTACTTTGAAAATTCTCTTGTTTAAGCTCACCAATTTCTTTATTCAACTCAGATATTTTCAAATTAAGAACAGGACTCTCAGAACTTTGTTTGTCTTTTAAGCTCAAAAGTTCTTCGTTCAGTAATCGTACGTCACGTAAAGCCAAAGCTTTATCTCCTCTTCAAATTTTTTATTAAAATCAGATATTTGTAATTGATAAACACAACTCTCAGACTTTTGCTTATCTTTTAAGCTCTAAGGTTTTAATTCCTCTTTTAAGATTTGAATTTCTTCGTTCAGTTATCTTACATCATGTAAAGCCAAAACTTTATATGTATTTAATTGAACGAGGATATCATAATTGTTCTTACGAATCGTTTCAGATTCAGTATGTTTGACAATTAGCTCAGACTTTGAAAATTTTTCATATTCCATTATGAATTGTAGAAAAATGAACTTCCAAGATCTTTTATGGACTTATGAATATTTGAATGAATCTTGATTGAAGAAAAATGAATCTTGAATGATTAATTTGTTAAAAATGAGCTCTAATTTGACTTTTTGACGTTGAAATTTTAGATTTTCTGTAGAAAAATGCCCGTAACTTTTTTCTGTAGTGGAATTGGGCCTCGAACAAATCGTAAATCTCAGTTTAAGCTTCGATTTGACGTATGGTAGGTCTTCTAACGATGTTCCAGTCAAAAGTTATGGTCAATTTAAGCAGCAAGGGTCAAATAGTCAAAACTCGAATGATATAGGATGAAACTCAAATGAATAAGAATCAAACTCGATAGATGTAGCTCAAAACTCGAATGAAGTAGCTTGAGACTCGATAAAAACTATTTGCAACTCGATTGAGTTACCTATGAAACTCAGGTGATGTAGCACTGAAACTCGAATTAGCCTATTTAGAACTCAAATGAATCACAGCAAAACTCAAAGTACATGGCAACAAACTTGAATGATACAGCTTGAAACTCAACTAATGAAGCTTGAAACTCGATTAATGAAGCTTGAAACTCGGTCAATGAAGTGATAAACTCGACCAGTTAAGGATAAAACTTGAATTAAGCATACATAAAACTCGAATAACAAGCAGACTAAACTCGATCCATGCTTCTTAAAACTCGAATTACACTATGCTTTTTTACTTTGCCCGAAATTGAATGAAATCAGGGGAAAAAGAAGTTTAAAAACAAAATTTTTAAACAAAAATCCACGAATTGATTCCAGATTGAAATCGAACCTGCGGTTTTCACACACAAACCCTTTTTGAAAAACAACTTTGGCTAATTTCAGATGAAAATCCAAAATCGATCAAAAAACCTCAAGAACACACACTTTTTCAAAAATTCAGAAAAATCAAAATTAAAATTTGTGTGATTAGAGTTATGATTTGACACTTAAATCCTCAGATTCGTCTTTAAAAATTTCACACTCAATCCAAATATCAAATACTTTCATCTAGAAAATCAAAAACCATTTTGAATTTTCTGATTTTCGAACCAAAAAAAATAACAGTGTTCTTCAAAATTCGAATTTCCGATTTTAAATTCATTCAAAATCACTCAAAATCAGCCATATTTGGCTTTGATACCAATTGATAATACACAATTCATGCAATTCATACAACAACATTAAACATAATCATGAACATTAATCTGAATTCAATATATCGAATGATTATAGAGAGAAAATATTACATTGGAGGTTCTCAGCTTTCTTGCAAAGCAATCCTTCTTTCTATCTAATCAGATCCGTATGTCTATATGTGATCACCACATGAACAGTAGCCTACACTCCTATTTATACATAATACGCAAGTATTGTGAATTTACACATATAACCTCTATACTATTGAGTATTTACACTAAAACCCCTGAACTTATCCAATATAATTGTTTCATATCTATTATTTGTTCCCAACGGATGTCTTTGCTCTAGTAGCAAGGATTGAAGCTATCATACTGTTCTTAGCCTATGCAAGCTACAATGGGTTCAAAGTGTATCAAATGGAGGTATATGTATATGTGTGGCTACTGTATTGCTTTTCTGAATTGTGAATGTGTGTGTGGGAAACCCTAGGTGGGATTTCCCTTACATCATTTAAACCAACTATTAAAGTATTAGAAACCAGCCTCTCAACTTCTAAAACTAAAGAGAATTACAAATAAAAGGAAATACTAGAAATAAATTACATGGAAATAAAGTAAACTAAGTATTACAAAATAAATTCCTCATGATAGAAATTTAATATCTAACAATCTCCCCTTTTCAATCATTAAGGACGATGACAGGCTTCCTCTACATGTTCTCTGAGCCCAAGGACGACTTCAAATCGTCGAGTCACTTGCCTAAAGTGTAGCCTGTCATTTAGAATTTCGATGGCGTAGAGCATATCTTGTATTTCTTTTGGTTTTCTTTTGAGTTCAGAGATTGGTTGAGCATCGTCTTCTTGTAGTCGGTTGTTGAGCTCGGCTCTAACCAATCTGATTGTACCATCTGAATAGCAAGGCAACTCTTCAATGCGCATGTACCTTTTCTGCCCCTGCTTGTTCAGAAAAATAATTCCCTGCTGTCCCCCATCAAAATTTTGTGTGCTGGATAGTGGTCTAGGAGAAAAATATCTTGCTTTGGGGCTTTTAGACCAACTTTAACCATATAGCTTTCAATCACCATTTGGAAATCCTTTAAGCACAAAAAAATAGATCGGTGATTCATGCTTTTAGTAAGAGCGGCAACAACAGTGACATGAGTTAATCGTTTCTTGATCCTGTTCTTCAGTTTGTTGTGCAGAAACTCAATGTCGTCTATGTTCACAAAATCCAGGTCATTTTCATGAAAAATTTGAACTGATCCATCTTCTCGGAGTACTTCAAATGCATGAGTGAAAACTCGAGCTCTTTTGTAAATGTGAATATTGTTAATCTTCACAATCTTTGATTTTGACAAGTATTCATCCTTTGCTCTTTTGTCTTTGAGCATCATTTGATTGTATACCGCTTGTTCAACTTGGGATGCGTCAGACAAAACCATTAACAAACGTCTGCTTTATGACCCGGGTTTCATTCTGAACACCGTCTTGAATCTTTCTTCAAGATAGGGACTCTGAAATTCCACAGCGAGGAATTTTCTCAAAAAGTCTTTTAAACCTTGAACCGGAGGTTCTTCCAGCTCGGCGGGAGGAGCTTCAAGTAATTTCAAAATCTGACCCCTCCGGTCCTGCCTTAACTCTTCTTTAACTCTTCGACAGAGACTGCACCCCACCCTTTGAATACCATCGAACCCATTCTAGATCGTGTATATCATGCCTTGGAGTTGCTTCAGACCTAGTATCAAAGCAGTCCACGGTTCTGGGACCTGAAGACTCGGCAGTTTGGGGTGGAGGAGTTGATTGGGCTGTTGGGATTTCTTGGACTGTGGGGGAAATTTGGACTTGTGGGGTATCTTTGGGAGTAGGGGAGGAAGCTTGGATGGAAGATAAGATTTCTTGTTGAGGTACGTGGGGTGGGGAATTTAGAAATTCAAAAGACGATGATGATTTATGGGGTGACTCAGGTTCTGGCTTGGGGTTATCGAAGGATAGTCTTGGTCAGTATCAGAGTCAGTATCAGACACCAATATGACCTCAACCTTTTTAAAAATTGGATCAAATTCCACCATGGTTGATAGTGGATCTAACGGTGTTGGGCCTTCAAAAATAGGGTCATATTCCACCATTTCCTGATCCCCTGAACTCTTTTCCCAAACCCTTGTTGATTTGTTCCCTCCACTTCTGCTCCCCCTACATATAACATCTCACCCTCAGACTGAACCCTTTGGCGTTTCTCCCCCTCATGACGATCAGGGTCGTCCTGATCGTCATGTTTCTGTTTGAGGGTTTCAGCCTGAGGACGACATTGAAGCTCAATGACCACTGATTCCAAGCGGTCTATTCGGCCATTCAGCTACTCCTGGACTTAAAGGATAAGGCGAGTGAGGTTGTCCATATTTTTGGAGAGATCAGCTATCTGAGATTGGACTGAGCGGGTACCTGGTGGCTGTTCCTCAGATGCAACACCCTTACCCTTGAGGAAAGAGAACAGGGCGGTGTGTCGCTCCTCGGAAGCTACCTTATGGGCGTTCAGGTCAGCCCGGGAAACAAAACCAGCAGCATGTAAAGCCTCTGTTAGCATATCGAGAGATATCTCGGGATGGCTTGATGTTGATGGCGTTTGTTGGTCAACACCAGGTCTTCCTTCCATCATATCTGGCTCCTCTGCGGGAAGCTCAGATCCAGAAGTTTGAGGAGCCGCCATGAAGGCGGCTTGTTCATGAACGGACACCATGGAGGCGTCGTGCATTGTGTGAGGGGGTGTGGTGTGAGTTGTGGTCAGAGGAGGGTTGGTCACGGGGGGCGACATGTGACCGGATTCAACATCACCTCTCTCCGAGTGAGAGGGTGATGGTGTGTGAGCTGATTCCCTGTGGGATGAAACTGTTTCCCGTAGAGGGGAGACCGAGTGGATGGTTGGGGTTATTTCGACCACTGGACTGGTGGTCTTATGGTGGATAGTCCGGCTGAATGGGCTTTGAACACCCTCAGATGCAGCACCCTCATCGTTCATTTGGACAGAGCCAGTCCATTCAGAGTTGACCGCCTCTTCCTGCTCACCCTCTACTCCCTCCATGACCTCAGAAACCTCCCTCTCACTAGTACCCAAAATATTTTCAATCACTGCATCTACACCCCCAATCTCACTCACACGCTCCTCACCTTCGGACTGGTTGGGCTCAGTCGGACCTGACTGAGCCTGATCCGGAAATATGGCCCTTATATAGTCCCTTACCCTCTCTGTTTGAGCGGCCTGAAGAAGCAACGACGATGGAATGTCCATTACTGGAACATTAGCAGAGTCTGTTGGGATCTTTATGGGTTGAATTGAGGCCGTGAAGTAGACGTCAGCCACGGGGCGTTCATGTATGTGCTCGTCATGATCCATTGCATATTAAATGATGAGATGAAGGAACCTTTGGAATGGAATGTATTTACGCCCTCTTCTGGTTCCTTTTTCTAGTACTGCTCTCTTTAACTCATCGAAGATGAATGCCGCATAATCATAATGGCGATCAAAGGCGAAGGCGGCAAACATTGCAAGGACTTGAATGGAGGCCGAGTCATGACCAGAGTGTTTGCTTGTGAAGCATTTGTTGATGATGTCAAACAGGACCGTCCAATGGGACTGAAGATGCTTGGTACGGAATTCTGATGGCCTGGTGAGTTGGCCATAATATCCTATGGTCTGGATTTCTTGAAGGGTTTGGATATGAGAAGGAATGGGGGAAAAAGCGTATTTGGTGACGGAATGGTTTTCGGAGGGTAGGCGGAGAATATGGTGTATGGCTTCTTGGGTGAGTTCGATTGGAACGGAATCATTAATTGTGGTGAAGTGAGGTTCGACATCAGATATGAAAGTGAGATGATGCCAAAACTGTTGGAGGTAGATGATTGATACAGAAATGGCTGTGGTTTGGGCGTAGAATATAGGGTGGCCTTTGAGAATATCAAACATGATATCGTCGGCTTCATGGCGTAGGGTTGAAAGATCTAGCTGCCACTTGTGAGGGGCAAACTCAACAAACTGAGCAGATGGAAGAAGTGATTCTTCTGGCAGCTGATCGTTGTTATTGGGTAGCGGAGAATGCGGAAAGGTTAAGATGATTTGCAGATCCATGAGTCTTGTAAACATGCAACATTGTTAGTATATCAGACTTGAAAGAATGAAGCATTGATACTGAGTCTGAAATAAGCGTGAATTTGAAACTCTCTATTCTGTTTAAAGCATCGGGTCTTTTATCAGTAGAATGTAAATTCTACTGAATAAAGTCAAAAGTCGATCGTTGAGAGACCAATGTTAAAATATACATTTTCACTCAAACATTTATCCTAACTCTATACATGAAATATTTTTGTGATTTTTAATCTTTTTTTGTAAAAATGCAAAAAAATGAAAAAAATTAAAATTAAAAAAAATCTAAGTGTTGAATTTCGGAATGACCAAAATTCGGATGAGATGATCCAAATTTCTGGTGGGATAGAAATTCGGATGGAAATGATGCATGAAATGAAAAACTAAGTATGAGACTAAAGGTTGGGGAACCGATATTCGGATTGATATGAATTTCGGATGATGAGAATGAAGAATACTTATAAATGAGAAATTCAGATGGGGACCAAATTCGGATGGGTCCGAATTTGGTTGGTACGAATTCTGGTGATGGTTAAAATGCTGAACACTTAGAAAATAAACATGAATGGTAAAATTCGGATAAGAACCGAATTCGGATGGACCGAGACAAAGACTTAGTTGCATAAAACCTACAATTGATATTATATGAGTCCATCCGAATTTCGGATGGTCCGAAATTCGGTTGAAACATATAATACACTTTATATTTTCTAAGTATTGTCTATTGATCCGAAGTTCGGATGGATCCGAAATTTGGATGGGTCCATATAAGTGAACAATTAAACTGAAATTTTATTTAAGTTGAAGCCATCCGAAATTCGGATGGTCTGAATTTCGGATGATCCGAAATATCAACAAGTTGATATATAGTGCCTACAAAATAAAATTCAATTGTTCCCTTTTCTACATGATCTTTAATGAAATGATACCTGATGTCTATGTGTTTCGTTCGTGAGTGTTGCACGGGATTGCAAGAAATAGCAATTGCACTTCTAGAATCATAGTATATTGGGATATTCGTGAGCGAGAACCCATAATCACGTAACTGTGTTCTCATCCACAGCACTTCAGAGCAACAGCTTGCGGCTACTACATACTCAACTTCTGCTGTGGATGTGGAAACACAGTTCTACTTTTTGGAAGACCAACTCACTGGTCTGTCCCCCAAAAACTGTATTCCGCCTGATGTGCTTTTCCTGTCAACTCTACAACATGCAAAATCAGCATCTGAAAAGGTAGTAAGATCAAAATCGGTTCCCTTTGGATACCAGAGACCAAGATTGGGTGTACGCTAAAGATAACGAAAAATGCGTTTTACCGCAGTTAGGTGTGATTCTTTTGGGTCGGCAAGAAAACGAGCAGAAAGACATGTCGAGAACATTATACAATAAGGATCAGCCAATTCAACCCATTCCCTATACCCCATGCAGGCAACATCAGTGCACTCGTAGGCTTCTAATCCAGGATCATCAGCACCGTGCCTTGTAATTTGAAGTCTCAACTGCTTACCTTTTCTTTATATGGGGACAGCTTTGAGAATTGTTTCCTTGGCAAGTCTTCTGTTTGCAACATCAAAGAGTTTCTTTCTTGCCATATTATCAAAGTGGACTTGGGCTTTAGCTGATGAGGATATAGCCTTTGATTTGGTCACCAAGACCTGTGCACTATGTTCGTTCTCTCCCTTTTTACCAACCACTGACTCATTAGCAGCCTCTATCAGTTTCCTTTAAACATCCAATGAGGGAATTTTGATCTTTCTTGACTCCTTGTATGCAAGGGCTTTAGCAGCTTTAGCAGAAGCTTCTTCCTTTTTCTCTCGTTCAAGGATCTCAAGCTGTTCTTGTTTCCACTTATAATAAGTCTCTAGTGGAATGCCTAATATCTTTGGCCTGAGATTTGTCAAATTTTAGCTGAACAACTTTGAGAGAGTTAGTTTCAACAGAGGTTTTCCCTTTCCCCTTTGCTGCTCTAGTTAAATTAACTTCAGTTTCGTCCTCTTCTTCTTCAGTTTGTTTAAATATCAAATGTCTCCTTCTGCTTGGCCTGTCCTCAGGAATGGATTCCTCCCTCTTAGATGGTACAGGTTTAGAGATCCAACCTGAGTATATAGAGCAGCGGTTGCAGAGACAGTTGAAGTACCTGTAGCAACACCAGTTTGTAATTGTCCTGCTGCTTGGCTTACTGATGCTGATTTCTCCTTAGAGGGAGAGGAAGATTTCTCCCTCTTAGACTTTGTCTTCGAGGCAGATTTAGACTTCTCCCCCTTTGAAGGAGATGACACAGAGCCTTCAACACTAGGTCTACCTAAAGGAACGGATCCAACAGGATCAACAGCAGCAGGTTTGGTGATAGGTCTTGAACCACCCAGGCTATACATTAAGAAAGCCAAGTTGTGCTTAACTTCTGCCAGCTGGGTAACACAAGTTTGAAGAGAAGAAGAATGAGAAGTGGCAAAATATGAGAGCTGGGAAATAGCAGCCCTGTCAGTTTCTGTGAACACCAAACTTTGAAGTTGTGCAAGAGTAAGTTCAAGGGACTCATGCATATCATCAAAGTTTGCTGCCACTGAATTGGACAGGGATACCACTAAGGTATTTAGAAAGTCCAGTGTGGAGGGTAGAGTGGTAGAGCAGGTTTCAGCAAGACCAGACAGCTTTTGGGAAACAGCTAATAGGCTGGACAGAGAGTCCTGTTGATGAGCAAGAAATGGGATAGGGAGGAGGAGAGTTGTTGCAGCTATGCAGTGAGTCAAGTAGCTGAGAGCAATGATCAGGTCGGGGAGCAGGGGTTGGAAAGGAAGTCCTGGACAAATCAAGAAAACCTTGGAGCTGAGCAGACACGGAGTCTGAAATGAGAGAAGGAAGGGAAGTCATAGAAGTTTCCAAAAAACCAACTTTGTTGGACAACATAGATTGCTGGTCCTTCAAAGAGAGTTCTTTTGGGGATGGAGGTGTATGGGTTGACTGTTTAGATTGGGTTGATGGGAATGAGTGTGATGGTGAGGATTGTGGAGTATGAGGTTCAGTAGGTTATGGTAGGGATACTTTAGAAAGCAATTCCATAGCCTCGGTGTAAGTTAAGTGGCCCAACTTGGAAGGATCAAAGGGACCTTCAGCAGTGGCTGTAGCTGCATCATGAGGTGAGGTAATGGGGGATATTGACCTTTCAGATGTTACTGGCATTGTAACACCTTCATCAAGACCATGGGTTGTTCCCTCAGTAGTACCTTGGTTTGTAGGCACCTCTTCATGGGGAGATGGGATATGCATTTCAACATCATCAGTGGTGAAAACTGATGATGGAATGTGCATTTGGGGAGCAGCTTCACGAGAGGGATGTTCCATTCCCTGAGGTTCATCTGTTAGGGTTGTTGGTTCTCAATAGCTGTTGGGTGTTGAACAGCTGTGTCATGAGGAACACAAGATGAAGGCTGATCTGCTGGATTGTCTGTTCCAGTAGCTTTGGCACCTAGTGCAGACTCAGATTGTGTATGAGAAATATAAGGGGGTAATTGTGTGGACTCAGTGTGGAGTGGAGAGTGCTCCTGTCTTTCAATGTCTTCAGCCTGTTGAGAGGCTTGGACAGTTGTTGTGGTTGTCTTCTTTTGTACAACTGGTTCCTGTTGTGAGGAACCAGAGGGCTCAGGCTGACTCGGGGTGGACGCTGCATGGAGTGAAGCCTGCTCCATAGTGGCTGCACTTACTCCCAAAATAGGAGAAGTAAAAGCAGCAGGGGTTGCTTCTTTTTCAACTGACTCCTGTTGGGAGGGGTCAGAGGGGCTAGTTTGAGAGGACAGTTTCTTTTTGGCTAAGGATTTCTTTCTTAGCCTGTTATAGGTTGTGAGGGAGGATGTAGAAGATGGATATTGTGGAGAGGTGATATGGGGTTCTGTTTGGACTGGTGGGGAGACTGGGCTAGAAGCAGGAGGTTGTTCCTGTTCCATAGTCTCAGGTGCCACAGAGGCACCAAACACAGAAGCTTCAGGTTCAACAAATGAACCAGGGTGACCAGCCTGCTCCCCTTCAGCCACTGAGGCTGAGGATGCATACTTAGCTGTTTTAGCCTTCTTGGTGACAGGCTCAGCTTTACTGGTCTTCAAGGCAAGTTTTGCCTTTTTGGACCGTGATTTGGATTTTTCTTTGTGAGCAGTGATTGGATCCACCTTCTGAGTAGAAGGTCCTTCTACCAAACCAAGCAACCTCCTCATTGGAGTAGACAAAGGAGGTTCATTGTCAAGTACTGTGTAACATCCGGAACAAATCCAGGTTAACAAACTATGAACTAATCAGTATTTAATAGCCAATTATAACCTAATCAATGGTCATTAGCAATTAATCAAAGTGATTAACAATGTTCATAAGGATATTCAACTCAATTAGAATCAAATTCATCGGTGCGATGAATCAGAAAATCAATTAATCCGAACGATTTACGATACGAAGGATTAATTCAACTAAGTACATAATTAAACTATGATTAGTAACACTAATCATACACTAATACACTTACTTAACATTAATTATGCAAGACTAAACAAATCATGAAAACAATGCATCCAAAAGTATTTATGAAATTACAAAAAAAGAGAAATACAAGAATACATTTCTAAATACTTTTATACAAAAAAAATATATATACATAAATACATGCAAATAATCCATAAAATCTGGCCATAGGGTAGTACTACCCAAGATTTGATTTCAATTTTTTATTTCCCAACTCCATAACCTTTCAATATCAAATCTTTCACACCCCATTCTCCTTTCATTTCAACATGATCTTACACTCCACCTCCATTTGGAAGACCAAGACTTTGCCTATAAATAGAGGGCTTCCTTTTCATTATTTTCACACCAAAATATCTCTTTCTCTCCTCTCAAAACCGGATCCCACACACACACACACTACAAACATTTTCATTCAAGTGTTCTTGGTAAAATTCAATTGTTCTTGGTTCAAATCTTGCAAGAGTTCCAACTTCTTCTCAATTTCATACTCCAAATACATCAAAGTAAGTAAATACTAACTTATTTCGTCATATATTTATGTTTATATAAGTCTTGCATAACATATATAATCACCAACAACAACAAGTTTCATAAAAACTCAAGTTTATAAGTTTCTAGTTTTTTTTTAAAAGTTGTTTCTTTAAATGTGCATATGAATATATAAACACATCATAAAAGTGTTAATATTATGAAAATAAGTAATATATATGTGTTTTATAACTTGTATACAAGTAGTCTTTGAATAAACAACAAAAATCATACGTTATTTCAAGTTTATAAACTGCGGATTTTCGGCAGAAAATTTATATCGACTTTGAAAAATCATAACTAATTCATAACTTAACGAAATGAGTTGATTCTTGTCTAAAAAGTTAGATCTATGTCTTAACTATAGATCTGGAAGTTTTCATAATTTATTTTGGAGTTTAAGACCTCCAGTAATTATTTTGGAAACCGAAAGTTTGACAGCTCAAAAATGGCCAACATAGGGTTTTCAACAAGCTTTTTCCCTAACCTAAACATCTCGAAAAATGGCCGTTCTTGATTCTAAAAATCCTTTGTATATAGTAGTTTAATGTCCTATTAAACCAAAGCCTAAAACGTTTTGGAGCTTGGTCAAAAACAGCCTCAAAGTAGGCCGAAAAACCTCCGAAAAAGCTGGAAAAATTATATATATAAACTTGACGTTTTAAGCGGGTTTTATTTATAAACCTGTAATGTTGGGTGATTTAAGACATAAAAATCTATAAATATATATATATATATTATCATATATTAGAGATATTAAGTCTCTATTATCATTTAGGGCTCGATTTAACTCAACCGGTGCTCATCCATCAACTTACGCTAAGAAAAAACATTTTTCGCTCGTTTTTGTCTTCGCTCTCTCGGTGAGTCTTCATAGCCCCTATTTTCACTATTTATTGGGGTGGAAGTACATGCACTGTTTTCATATGGACATCAGCCCTCAAATCATGAACCGTTAATTGCATTTATTTGCAAGCGCGAATATATTGTGGATAGATCTATTGGGAGTCATGTCCCCCATTCGGGTTAGTTCGGGTCGGCTAACAGCGAGTGCATATATATTCAACACACGGTATTACGTATGAGAATACTGCACAGGGCAAACTCATTTTAATTAAGCTTCGGTTGCATTATGGTTTATGTAATACATACATGGAATTTATGATTTTATAAATTCAACTCATTTGATAATGTCCATACAACTGGTCTTTTCGCATAAACCTATGAGCTCACCAATAATTTGTTGATGTATTTTAGTATGTATTTTCAGGTGTTTAAGACATGCACATTCCTCAGAAGTATTCCAAGGCTTCCGTTCATTTTGGAGTCGCATCATTTTCAAACTCGGAGATTTACATGCATCTTTCCGGATAAACTAAATCGTGTATT
This sequence comes from Centrapalus pauciflorus, assembly GCA_020465985.1. NCBI lineage: Eukaryota > Viridiplantae > Streptophyta > Magnoliopsida > Asterales > Asteraceae > Centrapalus > Centrapalus pauciflorus. The sequence goes on along the minus strand of JAANYP010003651.1, from coordinate 49,042 downwards.
TAAATCTTGGTATTTTAAGAACTACTTCGCTGTATTTTGGTTATGTAAAACAATATTTATATTTGAAGTTAAATCAATGTATTTTTGAAAACGTCCATATAGTGGTCGTTCGTTATGATTATGGTTACGCTTCCGCGACGTCGCTCTTCGTTGCCAACCGGGGTAACGGGGTGTGACAAATTGGTATCAGAGCCATAGTTATAGTGAACTAGGTTGCATTAGTACCCTAGACTATAACTTTTACAAACACTAAAGTTTCTTATTTCAATAACTGTGAACATATGGACCCTAATGACAGAATCATGTCAAACCATACGGTCGTTATCCTCTTTGACTCCGAGGATGAATACTCACCCATGGGACAATAAGGTGACACTGAGATGTACCTTGGATCGGAGACCCACCCAGACCAAACTAATGACGAGGTAGAGGACCCGTCAGAACAAGAGGAGGGCAACTGTAGCCCTGCAGCACAAATTGCTCCACCATCACCACCACGTATTCCATCCTACACCGTATTCAGAAGGCATCCCAATGGACCATTGAGGAAGTTCACCCCTAGGAAAAGGGTGTGACTAGCACAACGGGAGTCTATCCCGGTACCTGCCCATCAGCAAAGCCCGCCACAGTAACGACGGGCATACATAAGACAGTGGGGATGGATGCTTCACATTCTCCAATAATGGAGAAACAAGGAACGTATCCTAAGCCAGTTAGGAACACCATATTCTTTTCTAGTACCGACACTTATAGAGGAACCTTCGCAAAGAACGGTGCCTCAATTGGTGGCAAGGGTCGCCAGACACGACCTTCAATTTCGACAAATCCACCAGGACGTCGGTGAGATCTCTGCAAGGATTAAGCAGGAGACAATACAAACCACCAATATACATAGGGCCAACCAGAATACCTAGGCGATTCAACAAGACGGAATCGACGAATTGTGACAGCGCCTAGCAGAGCGCAAAGCTCGCATTGCAGAACTAACCCAACGACTTAACGCTCTGGAGTACGAGAAAACCCTGGGATCATCTCATACTTAGTACCCTTCTACCATTTTATAGTATTTCTCTAGGTTTTACTATCGGATATATGTTTAGGCTTGAAAATTTATTGAAAAAATCCCGACCATCTCATGTACGAAGATTAGGTATCAAGAACTTTAATGAAAAATTAAGTTTTAAACTACAACTCTGTGTATGAGGAGATAAAGCTATGACTATCAGCCTAAGAAATTTCAAACCCATAGACTTATCCTCTTACCCCATTATATACCACTTATGCATTTATACTATTTGATATCGGTGCTGGTAGGAGCTTTATATCAACTAAGTTCAGTAAGCAGATAAATTTCATTCTTACACCATTAAGTGCCACTTATGCTATGAGGTTGATGACAGTAAGACGCTTAAAAACAAATAATATAATATGAGGATGCTCCTTTGAAGTAGTAGGTCGACTCTTTGAAATAGACGTGGTGCCCGTCAAACTGGGGAGTTTTGACGTGGTTATAGGCATGGATCGGTTATCGAAAAACCATGCGGAAATCGTGTGCAACAAGAAGACGGTTCACATACCGTTAGCCAATAAGAAGGTCCTTACTGCTCAAGTCAAAACAAGAAATACCAAAGTAAGCATCATCCCTAGCATTAGGACCCTGAAGTGTTGACAGAGAGGGAGCCAAAGGAAAAGCGGCTCGAAAATATTCTTTTTATTTATGGTTACCCCAAAGTTTTTCCAGAACACATCCCTGAGCTCCCACCATCGGGGCAAGTCGAATTCAAAAGCGGCCTAGTGTTAGGTGCTGCACCAGTAGCTCGAGCACCATACCGATTAGCTCATAAGTTATGTAGAAGTTTTCCAAACCAGCTGCAGGAGCTCTTAGATAAAGGGTTTAGCAAACCAAGTTCCTCACTTTGGGGAGCTCCAGTTTTGTTCATAAAGAAGAAGGATAGAACCATCAGAATGTGCATCAATTACCAAGAGCTAAATAAACTAAAGGAACCGATATCCGCTCACAAGGATTAATGACTTATTTGACCAAACTCCAAGAAGTATGCTTCTATTCGAAGATCGACCTAAGGTCTGGTTATCATCAGGTTAGAGTTTGCAAGAAAGATATTCCAAAGACAACCTTCAGATTCCGTTTCGGTCATCATAAATTCCTATTAATGCCGTTTGGATTAACCAGTGCCCCAACGGTACTCATGGACCTCATTGGGTGTGAAAACATTTTCTAGACAAATTCGTGATTGTATTCATGAATGACTTTTTAATATACTCACGAAACAAGGAGGAGCACGAGCAAACATTTATGGCTGATTCTAGAGTTGTTAAAGAAAGAACAATTATATGGCAAGCTTTCTAAGTTTGACTTTTGGCTAAGATAGGTAAGATTTATCGGTCACGTGATCAATAGTAAATGGATCCAAGTCGACCCCTCAAAGATCGAGGTTATCAGGAATTGGTCAACTCTTAGAACCCCCATAGAGATACGACAGTCCTTAAGAGTTGCCACTTATTATAGGCAATTATCAAAAATTTCTCAAAGATCACCGAAGCTCTAACAAAACTGACTCGAAAAGACATTAAGTATGATTGGGGCGAGGATCAGGAGACATCATATCAGTTTTTAAAGCACAATCTGTGCAGCGCGCTTATTTTATCCAAGAGAAGCAAGAAATTTGTAGATTACTGTGACGCTTCACAAAATGGGTTGATATAGAAAGATAGGGTCATAGCGTATACTTTATGAAAACTTAGGGTTCACTAGGTGAATTACATAACGCATGATCTAGATCTTGGAGCAGTAGTCTTTATCTTTAAGACTTGGAGACGTTAGTTGTACGGTACAAAGTGTACTGTACGTATTCATAGACCATAAGAGCCTCCAACACATCTTGAACCAAAAAGAGTCGGATATGAAGTAGTGCCATTGGATGGTGTAACTATGTATTCCCGTAAATATTCAGCACCTTAATGATATTCTCATCATATACATAAAGAAACTAGCTCAATAAATGTAGTATGATAAAGATGAAGACAATATGAATGTGAGAATATTGATGGAACAGTGGCGGCTGTGAATTTCAAATTGTCAACCGTGTTTTTCATAAAAGCAACCCTAGGAGCCTTTTGTAGGCTCCTTTAATTATCTTTCATACAATGGCAACTTTGGCCCCTACACTATTACTTAAACATAAATTACATAGAAATAAAATACAAGACAAATTACAATGATAATAAATATTACAAAACAACTCCTAAGATCGAAATAAATAAATCTAACAATCTCCCCCTTTTCGATCACTTAGGAGGTCCTGGAACTCGGGCATGGTCGGTAGATTCTCGAAGACCAAGTATGACGTCGAAGCGTCTGGTTACTTGTCTGAGATGTAGCCTCTCGTTCAGGTATTTCAATGCCGCTGAGGATATCCTGAATCTCCTGTGGTGAGCATCTAAGTTCTGGATTTGGTTGAGCGTCAAAGTCTTGAACTTTCTGAGTAAGTGCTGCTCGAACCAATCTGATAGTGCCATCGGAGTAACAAGGAAGATCCTCAAAGCGCATGAATTTCTTGTGACCTTTCTGGTTCAAAAAGATAACCCCTGGCTGTCCTCGATACAGAACTTTGTATGCTGGATAGTGGTCTAGCAAAAATATATCTTGTTCGGGAGCTTTCAGACCCACTTTGACTAATGCAATCTCAATCGCCATCTGGAAATCTCTGAGGCACATAATGATTGATCGGCGATTCATGCATCGAACCAGGGCTGCTAAAGCAGTCATATGTGTCAGACGACCCTTGACTCTATTGACCAACTTTCTGTGCAGACGCTCTACGTCGTCTATGTTTACGAAGTCAAGGTCGCTTTCATGCAGTTCTTGTATAGTACCGTCTTCTCTGAGTACCTCGAAGGCTGGAGTGTAGACTCTGGCTCTCTTGTACATATGAATGTTATTGATTCTGACTAATTTGGACTTTGACCAGTATTTGCTCTTGTCTCTCGTTTCTCTTAGCATCATTTGATTGTATTCAGCTTGAACGCATCGAGAAGCATCAGTCATTACCATTAGAAGACGTCTACTGTAAGATCCCGGGTTCTTTCTGAAGACCATTTTGAACCTTTCTTCCAAGAAAGGATCTTGAAATTTATCAGCCGGGAACTTCTTCAAGAATTCTTTTAACCCTTGGACCGGAGGTTCTTCTAATTCTTTAGGCGGAGCCTCAATAAGTTTCAATACACGGTCTCTCCGGTCCTGACATAACCCTTCTTTCGTTTCCGCATCCAGAGTGTGGACTTCTCCCCAGGAGTACCACTTTATCCAATCCTCGTCTGACCTGTCATATGATGCGGGGACTTCTTTAGTATCAAAACAGTCGACAGTTCTGGCTCCGGAAGGTTCAGCGATGTGGGCGTGCGGAGCTGATTGAGTTGGAAGGGTTGATTGGACTGATGGGGTACGTATAACTAGTGGAGGATCTTTAGGTGTGGGAATGGGTTGGATTGATGGAGTTTCTGTGGGAGTGACTGAAGGTGGTTGGATGGAAGAGGATGTTTGTGGTTGGGGTTCATGAGGTGGAGATTGGGGTTCAGGTTTTGGTGTGAGAAATGTATAGTCGGTTTCAGTATCAGAATCTGAGTCAGACACTAATATGATTTCGACTTTTTCATATTTTGGCTCATAAAACACCATTGCTGACATGGGGTCTACCGATGCTGGGCCCTCAATTTGTGGATGTTCATAATCTATCATCTGTGCTTCCGTAGCCTCATATGTGTGATCCCCGGACCCAGACCCTCGAATTTCTGTGGCTTCAGCCTCTGCTCCCCCTAGAATAATCATCGAGCCCTCATGATGAACCTTTTGACGTTTCTCCTCCTCATGACGATCAGGATCGTCCTGGTCGTCATGTTTTCTTTTAGGGGCTTCGGCCTGAGTGCGACACTGAAGATCTATGACTGCTGACTCAAGGCGATCCATTCGCGAATTGAGCTGCTCTTGGACTTGAAGAATAAGACGATTGAGAGCACCGATCTTGTCCGAGAGCTCGGCTAATTGAAGATGGACTGAACGGGATCCTGGTGAGGGGCCAGCTTCGGAGGTGACACCCTTACCCTTGATAAGAGAAAGAAGGGCGGTGTGACGGTCCTCGGCGACCTCCCTTTGGGCGTCCAGGTCAGCCTGGGTAACCATTCCGGCAGCATGTAATGCTGCCGTTAACATCTCCAGATTGATGGGGAGATGGCCGGAAGTGGACGGCGTTGATTGAGCCACTCCCGGTCTTCCTTCCGTCATCTCTGGCTCCACTACGGGATGCTCAGATCCGGAAGTTTGTTGAGCTGCCACGGAGGCAGCTCTTGGGGATGCCACAAAGGCAACGTGCGATGTGTGAATTTGTGGGGATGGAATCGTGGGCGAAGGAAGGTCGGTCACGTGGGGAGGAGTGTGACCTCTTTCAACACCGCCGCTCTCCGAATGAGAGGGCGATGGAGTGTGTGGAAGATCCCCGTGGAATGAAGTGGTTTCCCTTTGAGGGGAAACCAAGTGGATGGTGGGGGTTGTTTCGACCGCTGGACTAACGGTCTTTTGAAAGGGAGTCCGGCTAATAGGGCTTGGTTCACCCTCAGATTGAATATCCCTCGCTCTTACGACAGAGACGGTTCTTTCAGAATCTGCCGTCTCTGCCGTCTCACATACAGCTCCCTCCATTACAATCTCAACCTCCCTCTCACCGAAACCCATAGATTGTTGTACATCCATCCCTTCTCCCTCATGCTCACTCTCTCGGTGCTCACCTTCGGACTGGTTAGTCTCAGTCGATTCCGACTAAGACTCATCCGGATAATTCTCTCTTATATATGCCCTGACCCGCTCGGTGCCCCTTGACCTTGTTAGAGTAGATAAAGGAATTTTCATCACCTGTACCGTCGGGGCCCCCTTTGGCAAAGTTAACTTTTGGATAGCCACTGTGGGGTAGACATCAGCCTCCGGACGTTCATGTATGTCTTCGTCCTGATCCATTGCACACTGGATGATGAGTTGAAGGAATCTTTGATAAGGAACATACTTGCGGCCTTTCTTGGTGCTTCTTTCGACATGGACTCTTCGTAATTCGTCAAAAATGAAAGCGGCATAGTCCACGTGTCGGGCGAAGGCAAAGCCGGTGAACATGGCTAATACCTGGGCCGACGCCGAGTCATGACCGGAATGCTTTGCTGTGAGGCACTTGTTAAGCACGTCGAACAGAATCCGCTAGTGGGACTGAAGGTTTTTCGTGCGGAAGTCTGATGGTTTGGTAAGAGGGCCGTCATACCCTAGGGTTTGTATTTCAGAGAGGGCTTCAGATACGGATGGGTTTGGGTCGAATGAGTCAACGGAGGGAACTATTTTTGTGATTTTTAATTTATATGAAAATGCAGAAATGAAAAAAGAAAAAAAAAATCTAAGTGTTGGATTTCGGATGGTCCGAATTCGGATGAACAGTGTCATCGAATTCGGATCCGTCCGAAATCGAATGATGCATGAATGAGGGGAGGTGGGGTACCGAATTCGGATTAGGTGAAACTGGAGACCGAATTCGGAAATGTCCGAAGTGTGAGGCATGAAATAGATGAAAGTGGTCCGAATTCGGATGTGGTATGAACATGGTCCGAATTCGGATGGCGGCTTGTGAAAATGCATGAAAGGATATGGATATGTCCTAATTTCGGATGGTGCCTGGAATTCGGATGAGGACCGAATCCGGGTATCATCCGAATTCGGATGCACAGTGGTGAACAGACTTAGACAATTTTTCAAGTTTTGAAAATTTTGACCCTTATGTGATGGTCCGAATTCGGATCAACAGTGAACCGAATTCGGATCAACAGTGACCGAAGGTGGTTTTGTACTTTGAAAAATTTTGAAATAAGTCTAAGTCGGATATCCGAATTCGGGTGGTGGTCCGAATTCGGACATCCGAAACTGCATGAGTGCAGTTAATGTTCATGCAAAAAATAAACGTGAACAGTTGGAATGTTAATGAAAATGCATGAAATTACAGATCCTAAACTAAAACAACCTAAGGAACATTTTATCTAACTGCAACTAAGAAAATATAACACATTAAACTACCTAAAAAGAGTAAAAACCGAACTGAAAAAAAAGGAAATAAATTTTGAAAATCAAACACACAATATATGAAGTAAAATACTGAAATAAAGGTAGAAAAGTGTTACCTGGTGATGCAGATGATGGAAAATGCAAGAAAAACCGAAGAAAATGATGGTGCAAAAACTTGAAACGGTGGCTATGGTGGAAGTGGGCGGTGGTGTTCATCGGGAAGGAAGGAGAGGAAAGAAAGAAGAAATATCTTGGAGATGAAGTAAAATGAAAGTTGACTGTTGACCACCCCTAAATATATCCGCGCGGGTCGGGTCCGGGTCAAGCAAGATCCGCGCCCCAAAAAGGAATGAGCCGCCGGATTTGGACTCAACAAACACACACCAAGTTCAAAATATGGGCCTTTCAAGAAATTAAACAAAACAAAATAAAAAATTGGCCCAATTTTTATTGCATCTTTTTGAGGTTTTCCATGAGACTTAAGAAATAAAAAAAATAACAAATAAAAAGTAAAATATTTTTGGTATTTTCTTTAATTTTGAAATTAAAATAGCATGAAATAAAGTAAATTAAAATTTTTTTTTTGGCTTTTTGATAAATTTGAAAGTTAAAATCTTTTTTGTGATTTTCTGACCTATTAAATTAACACTTAAAATTAAATTAAAATTAAGACTAACCTAAAATTCAAAAATTTAACTATAAAAGAAATAAAAAGAAACACAGATTATAAAATTTAAAAATCCTAACTCTACTCCCCCTCAAATAAATACCTGTCCTTTTTTTTTTTGTTCAGATTTTAAACGCGACAACCCTTTATAACCTTTCAAGTACAGACAAACCTGGATATGGTTTGCATCCCACTCCATGATGAACAATTCACACAGTAATTTATCAGGATCATTAATTATTAAAAATATACGCAGATAAGGAAATATTGAGTTTCAATCTTGTGACATAATCCTTAAATTTAAATAACAGTTATTTTCTAAAATAAAGGAATTTCAATCATGATAGATTGAAATAGAATTATTTAAGACAATATCTGATATTTAATTGGAAGGTGGATTCAACATGCCGATATGAGATACTAAAAACCGAAAACGAGGTTCGTCTAAAGCTTTAGTAAATATATCCGCTAGTTGGTATTCCGTGCCAACAAAATACAACTCAATGGTTCCCTTTTCCACGTGATCTTTAATAAAATGATACCTGATATCTATGTGTTTTGTTCGAGAGTGCTGCACGGGATTGCAAGAAATGGCAATTGCACTTCGAGAATCACAGTAAATAGGGATATTGGTGAGTGAGAACCCATAATCGCGTAATTGTATTCTCATCCACAGCACTTGAGAGCAACAGCTTGCAGCTGCTACATACTCAGCCTCAGCTGTAGATGTGGAAACACAATTCTGCTTTTTGGAAGACCAACTCACCGGTCTATCGCCTAAAAACTGTATTCCTCCCGATGTGCTTAGTCTGTCCACTCTACAACCTGCAAAATCAGCATCTGAAAACGCGGTAAGATCGAAATCGGTTCCTTTTGGATACCATAGACCAAGTTCGGGTGTACCCTTAAGATAACGAAAAATGCGTTTTACCGCAGTTAAGTGTGATTCTTTTTGGTCGGCCTGAAATCTAGCACAAAGACATGTTGAAAACACTATATCCGCCCTGCTGGCAGTCAAGTATAGTAAGGATCCTATCATCCCTCTGTAAGTTGTATTATCGACACTTTTCCCGGAAGGATCGGTGTCTAACTTACAGTTGGAGGCCATGGGAGTTGCGATACTCGTGCAAGAGTCTAACTTATACTTCTTGAGAATGTCAAGAGTATATTTCGACTGGTTCACAAAAATCCCATCCTCAAGTTGTTTGACTTGTAATCGGAGGAAAAAGTTCATTTCCCCCATCATACTCATCTCAAACCGGGACTCCATTAGGGCTGAAAAATCCTTACAAAAAATTACTGTTAGTAGATCCAAATATAATATCGTCGACATAAATCTGTACTAGCATTATATGTGGGCCTTCCCTTTTAGTGAACACAGTTGTGTCCACCACACCTTTATAGAAACCGGCAGAAATAAGAAAATTCGAAAGACTATCATACCATGCTCGAGGTGCTTGTTTTAGACCATAGAGGGCCTTATCTAGCACATAAACATGGTCAGGTTTATGTGCATCAACAAAGCCTTGTGGTTGTTCAACATACACTTCCTCGTTAAGTTCACCGTTTAGAAAGGCAGTCTTGACGTCCATTTGGTACACCTTGAAGTCTTTGTGTGCTGCGTACGCCAAGAAGATTCTGATTGCTTCGATCCGTGCAACTGGAGCGAAGGTCTCGTCATAATCTATCCCTTCTTGTTGTCGGTAGCCTTTGGCAACAAGTCTTGCTTTGTTCCTTATCACAATGCCGTTCTCATCTCCTTTGTTCTTAAAGATCCACTTCGTTCCGATGACTGTGCGGTCCTTTGGCTTGGGAACTAACCGCCATACTCTTAGCTGTTCAAACTGGTTGAGTTCCTCTTGCATTGCAACTATCCAATCCGGATCTGTCAGGGCTTCATCCACACGAGCGGGCTCTATCATACTCAAGAATGATGCGTAGAGACATTCATTAGCAGATGCCCTACGAGTTTGGACTCCTGTTGATACGTCACCAATGATTTGCTCTGTTGGGTGACTGCGGGTCCATTTGATCTCGTGTGGAAGGGGTGCTCGGGATGGAACCTCTGTGGTTAATATGGGGATGGATGATGATTCATGATTAATGGTTTCAAATGATGGTATCATAGGTTCTGGTTCAATTTCCGAGTGTTCAGGTGAAGGAAGAATCGTTGGTATTATATGTGAGGGTATTACAGGAGTAGATTCAACTGCGGATGTGTCGGTGGATGATGTGGATGGATGAGGATATGTTGATGAAGATGGAGCGGAGAAACTTTGCGGTGCAGTTGAACTGGAAGGATTACCTACATTATTAACAACATTAGACACACTAGCGTTAGGACCGAAAAATTCAACATAAAAAGGATCAAATGAATTAACCAAATCAGAAGAAGAAAAAGAAATGGGGTTATTCGAAGAGTATCCAGGCATTTGAGTAATGCGTGGTCCTGATTGATCAACTTCGGGTGCCAGTTCAGCCAACTCATGAAATGTGACGTGCACACTTTCATTGACTGTTCTGGTTCGGGTATTGAATGCGCGATACGCCTTCGAGTTGGATGAGTATCCAATGAAGATCGCTTCATCCGCCTTTTCGTTAAATTTCCCGAGGTTGTCTCTGTCATTCAGCACATAGCACCTGCAACCAAATACACGTAAGTACTTGATAAATGGTACCTTATTCAAAAAGAGTTGGTAAGGAGTTTTGTTAAAGCGCTTATGGATGATGGAGCGATTCTGTGTATAACATGCTGTTGATACGGCTTCGGCCCACAAGAACGGAGGTAGCTTTGAGTATGTGAGCATTGTACGAGCGGCTTCTACTAGCGTACGGTTACGCCTTTCCACGATCCCATTTTGTTGAGGTGTTCGAGCAGCAGAGTATTGATGCTGAATCCCTTTGGATCGAAGGAAGCCCTCCACTACCGAGTTCTTGAACTCCGTGCCGTTTTCCGATCTGATTGATTGTACTGACAGCTGCTGTTGGGTCTCGACACTCTTGATAAAATCAATGATTTCTTGAGCTGTTTCGTCCTTGGAACGCAAGAACCTGACCCAGGTATATCGAGAATAATCATCAACGATAACCAACACATATCGTTTTCCATTTATGCTTTGAGTTCTCATCGGTCCGCATAAATCCATATGAAGTAACTCCAAAACTCTTTTTGTTGATGGTTCGGGCTTTGGTTTGTTAGATGATCGTTTCAACTTTCCTTTCTCACATGCTCCACACAGATGGTCCTTTTCGTAGCGCAACTCAGGAAGTCCTTTGACCAATTGCTTCGCAGCCAGCTTGTTGATATTATCAAAATTCAAATGGGATAATCTTCGATGCCACAACCAAGAGTCTTTTGAAGAGGCTTTTGATAGTAGGCAAATGTTATCCTTCACTACAAGCTTAGCTACGTCAATGGTGCAAAGGTTAGATTTTCGGGAACCAGTTAATATTTCTTTTCCATCCATGTTCTTAACACTGCAGTTCTTAGCCCTAAACGTTACTTCTAGTCCTTTGTCGCAGAGCTGTCCTATGCTAAAAAGATTATGAGATAACCCCTCAACATAGTCAACATCCTTGATGACCAGATTATTTAGAACTAAGTCCCCGTATCCTTTTATGTGAGCCTGATGGTTGTTCCCGAATTTCACAGTTCCGCAATACTGTTCAACAACGTTGGACAGCAATTCTCTTCTTCCTGTCATGTGCTTGGAGCAACCCGAATCCATATACCACATGGACTTTGCCTGAAAAACACATAAATTCATATAATGAAAAACTATATGCATTCAAACACATCCATTTTTAATTCACAATCAAACCGTGTTCTGAACCGAGGTGTTCAGAAAACATGATGAGTTAAGACCGGGTCCTGGGCTGTGTGCACAGAAGCCAAACGTGTCGGTTTAAGCACAACCGACAAGCAAAAGAACGGGTCCTAGTCTAAGGTAACTAGAAGCCATTTCTTAGAAGCACAGGTCTTGATCAGAAGTAACCAAGAACCATCTGCATTAAGATCACACAACCTTGGGTACCCACCTCAATATGGGTCCCTTTTTGTTAGGATTTCCAGTTTTATATGGCACGTGTACAGATTTAGAATCCCAACTAGCATTTGTGTGTGGTCCGGATGCCCAACCCTTTAGAATCCATTGAAGATTGGATTTATTGGGTTTTGGAACCTTAGGCGCTGAAATTGCCTTCGGTTTTTGTCTTTTTGAGACCTTTTTGACCGTTGCTTCGGTTTCGGGCCTTGGTAACGGACACATCTCAACTTTGTTTGTGGCCGATGATGCACTATTTTTAGTTTTCTTTTTCCGAATACGTTTAACAGGGTAAGGCACAAAAGCATTCATTTCAGGAACCTGTCGTCTATATTTAGTTGGACATAGATTAAACAAATCCTTGAAAGAGTACTTTAACAGAACAGTAGAATTCGGTACATCATTACAAACATTGTCACACACATTGTTACACAAATTGTCTTTAGAGATTACAGACATCCTATCTCTAGTAACAAATTCACTTGGCATTAAAGCCTTCTTCACAAAAAAAACTTGTAAAATCCTGCATGGTGGTTTTTGGGACTCTCCTTATATGATCTGTAGGAACAAAACGATTAGAGTCAGTAAGCATGGAAGATTTAGAATTGACAGACTTTTCTTTTTGGTGGTGAGTAGGTTTCTTAAAAGACTTGGACTTTATCTGAGTATTTTTAGGAACCTCATTTTTTAAAACTTTTGAGCACTCACCTTTGACAAAGATAGAAGAAGATTCAGCTGTAGCCTTACCTTTATCTGATGACATACATGGAATTTTTAGGGAATGAGAAAGTGTTTGTTGTTTTGAAAGATCTTTCAATTGTTGTGAAACTATTTCAAAATTTTCTCTGTAGACAGTGACTTCCACAGTGTGTTGAAAAGATTGATTTACCAGTTCTTCTTCTTTCTTAAGAAGAGCATCTTGAAGATCAAGTGCTTTCTCTTGAGACGACTTCAATTCATTTTCTAAAACAATGATTTGTTGTTGAAGAACTTTTGCAGGAATATAAAGTTGAGGAGTTGATTTTACAGTTTCAGTGTTCAATTCAGTTTCTGAATAAGTTGACGAGAGATCTTCCTCTAAAGTGGGTACTCTAGAAGAATAACTCTCGTTAAGTTCTTCATAATGAAAAGAAATTTCTTTATCTTTACGCGCAACACGTTTCTCATTTTCTTGGTTTAAAACTTCTTTTGATGACTCAAAAAAGAAAGATTTAATACCGGCTCCCATATAATTCATGTCATAAAATACAGGTAAAACATTTTGTGCCTTTTCCAAATATTTAGGATTTTTAAAACCAATTCCTTGTTTAGAATGGTAAAACCTAGTTTCTTTGGGCTGATTTAAATGGGTAGTTTGTTCTGTTTGACCCCTTTTCAAAAATGCATCGTCAAGGGTCTTTATTCTCGCGTACAAACTTATCCTTTCTTCTTCAATCATTTTGTATTTTTCTAAACTGTCTATATTTTCCATATTTACCACATCTAATTGTTTTGTAAGAACAGAAATTTCTTCTTTTAAAGAGAGTTTTTCTTTTGAAAGCGTTCCCATGCAAGATTCAAGGTATATATTCCTATCCTGAACATCTACTTTATCTATTAACATCTGTTTTATAACATTATGATTAGTTAACCATTTTGCATGATATAATTCAGATGATTCTTTCAGAATATGAGCTTGATGTTTAGCCTGTACACACTTTGCAGTTTCAGCTTTTAATCTATCTTGTAGATCAAGTATTTGTGTGTGTAGTGTACATTCATTATCTACAAATAATTTATTTACATGTGCAGGAATGTAAAAGGAATATACCTCACTGGACTCGGAACCGGATGTGGAGCATTCGGGATCGTCTGTTGTAGCCATCAGACATGCTGGTGGATGTTTCATTGTCTCCCCCTCAGCAGCAATGTCTGAATTATCAGCAGTGAAATCAGTATATGTCTCCAACCCTAGACGATCAACCATATAGCAATTCTTGCCCTTGTCATCCTCGTCTTCAGAATCTTCAGCATCCCAGTAGTCCTCCTGGGCGACGAGGGCTAACGCATCCGATTTCTTCTTGGCAGCCTCGAGCTTTCTCTCGTAGTAAGCAACGTCTCTTTCGAAGTTATTCTTGCATTCCCTAGCAAAGTGGCCCGGTTTGCCACATTTGTAGCAGAGACATTCATCAGTGGCCTTCGGCTCATCTGCTCTTGGCTTTTCCTCTTTTCTTTCTGCCGGGCTCTTGTCGGCCCGGCGGTTCTCGCGGCTGTCATCACGTCTCCGGTCCCTGCGGTCATCCCGACGATCATCCCTTCGATCGTCCCGCCTGTCATCTCGCCTTTCATTACGGCGATCATCGCGGTAGTTGCGTCTGTCATCATATCGGCGATCATCACTGTCATTCCTTCGGTAGTCATCTCTGCGATAGTCATCGCGGCGGTCATCCCTCCTATCATCTGAGTACCTCCGTGGACCAGTGTCATAACGGAGTTGGTTGTTAGTCTTGTTGGAGAACCGTCGCTGTTGGAGACGGTTGGTCCACAATGCTATCTGTTCCTGAATCGAAGCTTCCTCTGCATCATAGACATCACGCGGAGGAGAAGCATACCTGAACTGAGATGATGAAGACCCTGGAGCAAAATATGGTGTCGGAATCTGCGTGTTGGTGATCAAGGCTAGCGAATCATTCAGTTTCAACCCTGTGTTGGCTGATAGCAGTAGAGAGGCCAACTGATTTGCCATCAGCTTCTGTTGATCCACATCCCCTTGATATTGCTTAAGCTCCTTAAAGACGACATTTATTGATACCTCAGGAATGTTCAAGACTCTTTTTGTTGCCCGACATGCAAGCTGCCACTTGGGGGCTAAGGCGGCAAAGAATTGGATGTTGATATCATCCCTATCCTTCTTGATGTGCAGTTTATTTAATTCGTTAAGGACTGCACAGAACCTGGTGGATGTGGATTGCAGAGATTCCCCATCTTTGGCGCGGAATTCCGAAAACTTTGCCTTCGCCTCCTCAATTTTGCCACGATCATCAAGATCTGCCCCCAGCATTTGGATTTCCAGCTCGTCCCACATTTCTTTTGCAGACATTTTACTGTCTACACCGACCAAAATATCAGTGGGGAGGGCTTGATAAATCAGATATTCGGCCCTCTTATCAGCGTGCTGGCGATCCCTCTCGACGTCATTTGCCGGCTCTCTTTCAACCTTTGAGGCTTGGACAGGGGGGTCAGCCTCGGGTCTGGCAGCTATCTCTCGATAGTAGATGACGGGTCCTTCGGATATTGATTGAAGCATCAGGTTCCCGAGAGGTTGCATTCCAACGAACTTAAGGAATCGGGCTTTCCATTGTTCGTACTCATCGGGATAGAGAACTGGTGGTCTGTTCTCAGATCCGAGTACTAGAGCTTCGCGAGACATTCTGATTATGGGTGCTGAGTAAGAATATGAAGATCTTAGAGGTGGAAACTGAACACGGATGGGTTGGACTGAAAACAGAAGTGTCTGAATTCGGATGATGAGTTCGGATGAACAGTAATTCGGCTGATGGAACCGAATTCGGATGGTATGAATTCGGGTGTGTTGAATCCGGATGGGTTGATTCGGATGGGGTGATTTCGGATGGTGCACAGTAATTCGGACGAAGATGGTTCGGATGAGGTTGAAGTTCGGAAGATGTCCTAATTCGGATGAACAGTACTAAGGGTGGGAACCAAGTTCGGTAGACCTAGTTTCGGATGGACCTATGGACCGAATTCGGATGAACCGAATTCGGATGAACAGTGAAAGGGCCGAATTTGATTGGTCCGAAATTGGGACAGTGGAGGGACCGAATTCGGATGGTCCGAAATGGGGAGGTCCGAAATTGGAAAATTTTAAGAACAAGTCCCAAATAGTGAAAAATGGAAAGCCTGATCTGAACTTCGGATGGTCCGAAGTTCGGATGGGACCGAATTGAGGTACGAAATTGGCTTATGGGGGGTCCGAAATTCACCAAAGTATGGTCCGAATTAGGATGATGTGAGGTCCGAATTTGGTGCCTAGGTGGTCCGAAATGCTACAGTGGGTAATCCGAAATACAGCAGGTTTTTACGTTTTTCTAAGGCAGAATGGGCATAATTCGATTTTTATCAGTTTTAAAGCCTAAAAACAGTTCTAAATGATTTATAAACTATTTTAAACTCTTTTGGTGATTTAAAACAACCTAAAAAACACTTAAAACTAGCATGAACACGTGAAAAACCCACTTAAACAACCCATATTTTTCAAACTTAAAAATGGTCGATTCTTGATGATTTTAACAAAGATATGGAAGTAAATGAGTTTAAAATCAGTAGAGAATGATAATGTGATGTTTATAGGACCATTATAACACAAGAAACACGAAAAAACATGGAAAAAGAAGATCTAACCGGTTGAAAATGGAAGAACTCGAAGAACATGAACAAAACCCAGCAGAATCCGAAAGAAATCAGTTTAAATCCATCCCTCTGAGCTCTGACACCAATTGTAACTATGTATTCCCGTAAATATTCAGCACCTTAATGATATTCTCATCATATACATAAAGAAACTAGCTCAATAAATGTAGTATGATAAAGATGAAGACAATATGAATGTGAGAATATTGATGGAACAGTGGCGGCTGTGAATTTCAAATTGTCAACCGTGTTTTTCATAAAAGCAACCCTAGGAGCCTTTTGTAGGCTCCTTTAATTATCTTTCATACAATGGCAACTTTGGCCCCTACACTATTACTTAAACATAAATTACATAGAAATAAAATACAAGACAAATTACAATGATAATAAATATTACAAAACAACTCCTAAGATCGAAATAAATAAATCTAACAGATGGAGCTAATAAGTAATTGCAACTGTGAAATTCGTTATCACCTAAGGAAAACTAATATGGTTGCAGACGCTCAGAGCCAAAAGGAACGAACTAAGCCGTTAAGAGTACAAGCCCTAGTTATTAGCATTCAACCAAACATTCCTTCCTTAGTTCATGGTGCACAAGTAGAAGCTGTTAAGGAGGAAAATATGAAAAATAAAGCCCTGCACGGAATGGATAAATAGTTTGGGATAAGGGTTAATGGAAATTGATACTTCATGAATAAGGTCTGGTTACCCTATTTTTGATAGAGTAAGAAAACTGGTTACGGATGACGGACACAAATCAAGATATGTCGTTCACCCCGGATCTGATAAAATGTATCATGATCTTAAGGAGCTATACGGGTGGCCTATCATGAAGGATGACATTGCCACATATGTTAACAAATTCCAAACATGCTCTAAAGTTAAGACAAACATTAGAAACCATTTGAGTAATAGTCGACCGCCTAACAAAATCCGCACATTCCTACCAATCAAGGAGAACAACAGGATGAATAAGCTAGTCCAAACGTACCTCAAGGAAGTCGTCTCTGGACACGGAGTGCCTATTATAATCATTTTGGATACGGATAGTAGATCTACATGTAGGCTTTTGGCAATTATTACAGTAAGCTTTGGATACAAACTTGGACATGAGTACCACATATCACCCTCAGACCGATGGTCAGAATAATAGAAAGATCCAAACCCTAGAACATATATTAAGAGCCTATGTAATGGATACTCAATTGCCTTAGTAAAATTATCGTACAACAATAGCTATCGCTCGAGTATTAAAGCTGCTCCATTTGAGGCCCTCTACGGGCGAAAGTGTCGATCACCGATTTATTGGGAAGAAGTAGGAGATAGCCAAATCACTGGCGCTAAGATCATTCACGAAACTACGAAAAGATAGTACAAATGCGGAATTGACTAAAAGTTGGCCGCGATTGTCAGAAAGTTATGCAGATAGCAATTCCATAGCCTGGGCATAAGTTAAGTGGCCCAGCTTGGAAGGATCAAGGGGACCTTCAGCAGTGGCTGTAGCTGCATCATGAAGTGAGGTAATGGGGGATGTTGACCTTTCAGATGTTACTGGCATTGTAACACCTTCATCAAGACCATGGGTTGTTCCCTCAGTAGTACCTTGGTTTGTAGGCACCTATTCATGGGGAGATGGGATATGCATTTCAACATCATCAGTGGTGAAAACTGATGATCGAATGTGCATTTGGGGAGCAGCTTCACGAGAGGGATGTTCCATTCCCTGAGGTTCATCTGTTAGGGTTGTTGGTTCTCAATAGCTGTTGGGTGTTGAACAACTGTGTCATGAGGAACACAAGATGAAGGCTGATCTGCTGGATGGTCTGTTCCAGTACCTTTGGCACCTAGTGCAGACTCAGATTGTGTATGAGAAATATAAGGGGGTAATTGTGTGGACTCAGTGTGGAGTGGAGAGTGCTCCTGTCTTTCAATGTCTTCAGCCTGTGGAGAGGCTTGGACAATTGTTGTGGTTGTCTTCTTTTGTATAAGTGGTTCCTGTTGTGAGGAACTAGAGGGCTCAGGCTGACTCGGGGTGGACGCTGCATGGAGTGAAGCCTGCTCCATAGTGGCTGCACTTACTTCCAAAATAGGAGAAGTAAAAGCAGCAGGGGTTGCTTCTTTTTCAACTGACTCCTGTTGGGAGGGGTCAGAGGGGCTAGTTTGAGAGGACGGTTTCTTTTTGGCTAAGGATTTCTTTCTTAGCCTGTTATAGGTTGTGAGGGAGGATGTAGAAGATGGATATCGTGGAGAGGTGATATGGGGTTCTGTTTGGACTGGTGGGGAGACTGGGCTAGAAGCAGGAGGTTGTTCCTGTTCCATAGTCTCAGGTGCCACAGAAGCACCAAACACAGAAGCTTCAGGTTCAACAAATGAACCAGGGTGACCAGCCTGCTCCCCTTCAGCCACTGAGGCTGAGGATGCAGACTTAGCTGTTTTAGCCTTCTTGGTGACAGGCTCAACTTTACTGGTCTTCAAGGCACGCTTTGCCTTTTTGGACCGTGATTTGGATTTTCCTTTGTGAGCAGTGATTGGATCCACCTTCTGAGTAGAAGGTCCTTCCACCAAACCAAGCAACCTCCTCATTGGAGTAGACAGAGGAGGTTCATTGTCAAGTACTGTGTAACATCCGGAACAAATCCAGGTTAACAAACTATGTCCTAATCAGTATTTAATAGCCAATTCTAACCTAATCAATGGTCATTAGCAATTAATCAAAGTGATTAACAATGTTCATAAGAAAATTCAAGTCAATTAGAATCAAATTCATCGGTGCAATGAATCGGAAAATCAATTAATCTGATTGATTTACGATACGAAGGATTAATTCAACTAAGAACATAATTAAACTATGATTAGTAATACTAATCATACACTAATATACTTACTTAACATTAATTATGCAAGACTAAACAATTCATGAAAACAATGCATCCAAAAGTATGTATGAAATTACAAAAAAAAGAGAAATACAAGAATACATTTCTAAATACTTTTATACAAATATATATATATATATATATATATATATATATATATATATATATATATATATATATATATATATATATATATAAATACATGAAAATAATCCATAAAATCTGGCCGTAGGGTAGTACTACCCAAGATTTGATTTCAATTTTTAATTTCCCAACTCCATAACCTTTCATAATCAAATCTTTCACACCCCATTCTCCTTTCATTTCAACATGATCTTACACTCCACCTCCATTTGAAAGACCAAGACTTTGCCTATAAATAGAGGGCTTCCTTTTCATTATTTTCACACTAAAATATCTCTTTCACTCCTCTCAAAACCGGATCCCACACACACACACACTACAAACATTTTCATTCAAGTGTTCTTGGTGAAATTCAAGTGTTCTTGGTTCAAATCTTGCAAGAGTTCCAACTTTTTCTCAATTTCATACTCCAAATACATCAAAGTAAGTAAATACTAACTTATTTCATCATATATTTATGTTTATATAAGTCTTGCATAACATATATAATCACCAACAACAACAAGTTTCATAAAAACTCAAGTTTATAAGTTTCTAGTTTTTGTTTTTAAGTTGTTTCTTTTAATGTGTTTATGAATATATAAACACATCATAAAGGTGTTAATATTATGAAAATAAGTAATATATATGTGTTTTATAACTTGTATACAAGTAGTCTTTGAATAAACAACAAAAATCATACGTTATTTCAAGTTTATAAACTGCGGATTTTCGGCAGAAAATTTATATCGACTTTGAAAAATCATAACTAATTCATAACTTAACGAAATGAGTTGATTCTTGTCTCAAAAGTTATATCTATGTCTTAACTATAGATCTGGAAGTTTTCATAATTTATTTTGGAGTTTAAGACCTCCAGAAATTATTTGGGAAACCGGAAGTTTGACAGCTCAAAAATGGCCAACATAGGGTTTTCAACAAGCTTTTTCCCTAACCTAAACATCTCGAAAAATGGCCGTTCTTGATTCTAAAAATCCTTTGTATATAGTAGTTTAATATCCTAGAAAACCAAAGCCTAAAACGTTTTGGAGCTTGGTCTAAAACAGTCTCAAAGTAGGCCGAAAAATCTCCGAAAAAGCTGGAAAAATTATATATATAAATTTGACGTTTTAAGCGGGTTTTATCTATAAACTTGTAATGTTGGGTGATTTAAGACATAAAAATCTATAAATATAGATATTATCATATATTAGAGATATTAAGTCTCTATTATCATTTAGGGCTCGATTTAACTCAACCGGTGCATCATCCATCAACTTACGCTAAAAAAGCATTTTTCGCTCGTTTTTGACATCGCTCTCTCGGTGAGTCTTCATAGCCCCTATTTTCACTATTTATTGGGGTGGAAGTACATGCACTGTTTTCATATGGACATCAAAACTGTTTATTTCTTATATGTATTACATGTTTGGTTCCATCAGCCCTCAAATCATGAACCGTTAATTGCATTTATTTGCAAGCGCGAATATATTGTGGATAGATCTATCGGGAGTCATGTCCCCCATTCGGGTTAGTTCGGGTCGGCTAACAGCGAGTGCATATATATTCAACACACGGTATTACGTATGGGAATACTGCACAGGGCAAACTCATTTTAATTAAGCATCAGTTGTATGATGGTTTATGTAATACATACATGGAATTTATGATTTTATAAATTCAACTCATCTGATGATGTCCATACAACTGGTCTTTTCGCGTAAACCTATGAGCTCACCAACAATTTGTTGACGTATTTTAGGATGTATTTTCAGGTGTTTAAGAGATGCACATTCCTCGGAAGTATTCTAAGGCTTTCGTTCATTTTGGAGTCGCATCATTTTCGAACTCGGAGATTTACATGCATCTTTCCAGATAAACCAAATCGTGTATTTAAATCTTGGTATTTTAAGAACTACTTCTCTGTATTTTGGTTATGTAAAACAATATTTATATTTGAAGTTAAATCAATGTATTTTTGAAAACGTCCATATAGTAGTCGTTCGTTATGATTATGGTTACGCTTCCGCGACGTCACTCTTCGTTGCCAACCGGGGTAACGGGGGGTGACATACTGGGGTATAGAATACCCTACTTCTAATAACACGAAATACAGTAGTCGTCAAAAGAGGTTGGGAGTTGTAAAGATGCTCACACAAATATGCTTGAAGATGAGACTCAAAAACCTTGGATATCTCACTGTAGCTGGACGCTTTCTTGTTGCACCAACTTCCTCATATTCAGAAATATCCACATCCCCATGTTCAGAGTAGTCTCATCCACAAGCTGTAGGACTATTGGTATCTCATCCCTGCTGAGTTGGTCAAATGCACTAACTTTGCAGCTAAGGCTCATCACCAATGAGGCAAAGAGGAAACTGTAAGTTGGGGAGAGATCCCTGCTGAACAGGGTTGCACACACTTTTGGCTCTGCTACACCACAGAATTGTAACTAATTGCCCATTTGGTCATCTTCTGGCTGGGGTTTGTCATATGTCTCAGCAACCGGAATATGTGGTACTTTCCTGAGGAGTGCAGTAGTGATCTAATTAGATTTAGTGCCACTGAGAATGGTCCCCCTAATGGTTTTGGTATAGGGATCATACGAGCAAGTGTACCAGAACTCATAGACCATCTCCTAGTACATGAAACCTGGAGAGGCTGTAATATCATAATGTAGAGGATGGGCTTGTAGAAACTCCACCATAGATTCATAACCTTTCTTAGCATAGTTTTTGGGAATGGTTAAGTTTGCAATGTAGTTGGTGGGTTTGATTGTGAGCATAGTGTTGACAGATGGGTGCTTCTCAACATCATCACAACGAACACAGGTAGAAAGGAGTTGTTTTGGTAAGCCATTTGTAAGAGTAGAGTAAATGCACAAGTTAGGACACTAAGTCTTTTTAGTGTTTATTAGAGAATTATGGAAGCAGTAAAGAAGAAGAAGAAGATGAAACAGTAAGTTGGGTATTTATAGGATTTGAATGTGAGTGAGTAAGAGAGAGAAAGGTATGGGAAGTTGATTTGAAATGTTACTAACGGAAAACAGAACGGTTTACCACGTCAGCACGTTTGTCAGACCAACTTGACCTTTTTAACCACTAACACACGTAACACACGTTATCCGCAGGTAATTAAGTTAAATAAATACTTAATATAAGTAATTTAAATGTGAAGAAAGGTAATTAAAAACTGATGATCTAAGTTGTCATTCAAAACCTGTGATGAACAGGTTTCATCAAACACTGATCATTCTGTAAGCGGTTCATGAAACCTGTGCGGCTATATGAGAACAGGTTTTATTGTGAAACCTGTTCAATAGCTGAACAGATTACAAGGCATTGCCTTGTATGACAGATTAACAGAGTGAGCAGGATGGAAGTTTGTACAACAGAACAGGCTTAAGATTAAAACTTATTTTGTCAAGCCTGTTATACGTCCAAGCTGTCCAAATTTTCAAAAACTGGCTAAGTTTAGAACAAGTAAACCTGTTCTGTCCAAGCTGTTATGTAAAATTTTGACAAATTTGAACAGGTGACTTTTGAACAACAATGACACTTAGTCAATTTTATTTAACATACCTAGCTTGCTTATAAGGTAATTGAACCTGTTTACATCAAGAGGTTTGGGGAAAATGTCTGCAAGCTGTTTTTTTGTGGAAACAAAACATACCTCCACATTACCTTTTTGGATGTGATCCTTTATGAAGTGATGTCTGACCTCAATATGCTTTGTTCTAGAGTGGAAAACTGGATTGTTGAAGATAACTATGGCACTTGTATTGTCACATAGAATAGGAGTTTTCCTATATACAAGGTCATAATCCTCAAGCTGATGCTGCATCCATAATATCTACCCACAGCAGCTTCCAGCCGCAATGTACTCTGCTTCAGTAATAGAAGTAGAAACAAAATTCTGCTTCTTGCTGCACCAACTGATCAACTTTCCACCAAGGAGTTGACATCCACCTGTTGTGCTCTTTCTATCTACCCTGCAACCTGCAAAATCAGAATCTGAATAACCTATTAGTTCAAGGCTGGAGTCTTTGGGATACCAAAGAACCAAACCTGGTGTACCCTTTAGGTATCTAAAAATCCTTTTCACAGCAGCTAGATGTGATTCTTTTGGATCAGCTTGAAACCTGGCACATAAACAAATAACAAGCATCAACATCCAACTTTACATTGGTTTCCATTGGGGTTTTGGTAGGAGAACGTTGATCTAATTTAAACTTCTTCAAAAGATCCAATGTATACTTTCTTTGATTTATGAAAATTACATTTGAGGTTTGTTTAACATGTAATCCTAAAAAGAAAGTAAGTTCACTCATCATGCTCATATCATATTTAGATTTAATGAGCAGTGAAAAGTTCTTGCATAACTGTTCATTAGTATTTTCACTGCTCATTAGTAGAACCAAAAATTATGTCATCCACATAAATTTGAGTAAGCATAATATCAGTTTTCACATTCTTTATGAACAATGTGGTATCCACTTTATCTCTGGAATAACCATTGCTCATAAGGAAATCAGTAAGAGTGTCATACCAGGGTCTAGGGGCTTGTTTCAGACCATAGAGAGCTTTGTCCAACTTATAGACAATACTTGGATGTTGTTCACTTTCAAAACCTGGAGGCTAATTGACATATACCTCTTCTTGCAGCTTACCATTCAAAAATACACTGTTTACATCCATTTGAAATACCTTCATGCTCTTGTGGGCAGCATAGGCTAGAACCAAACGAATTGCCTCTAACCTGACCACTGGAGAAAGTGTTTCATCTATAGTCTATGCCTTCTTCTTGCCTATAGCCTTGAGCAACCAGTCTTGCCTTATTTCTAATAACATGACCTTGCTCATCCATATTATTTCTGAAAATCCACTTGGTGCCAATTATTGTTTTATCTTTAGGAACATGGACCAGCTTCCATACTTTGTTTCTCTCAAACTGATTGAGCTCTTCTTGCATGGAAGTGATCCAATTGGCATCTTTAAGTGCATCATTTACTTTCTTTGGCTCCATTAGGGACACAAAACTAGAGAACATACAGAAGTTTTCTAAGCCGTCCCATCTTGTTTGCACTCCTTTGTTAATGTCACCATTTATTTGATCATTGGGGTGACACGTGATCCACTTAGGATCATGTTTAAATAAAGATTCTCCTGTGTCAGTTTCATTTTCATCAGGTCTTCCAGAACAGCTTTCAAGATTTTCAGACACACTAATGTCTTGAGCCTGTTCAACAATTGAAAATGAATCATTCTTGTTGAACACATCAGTAGAGGATCCATGTAAATCAGCATTGATTGGTTCTGGACATGTTGCATTAACTATATTGGTACACTTATTCACACAAGGTGTACCAATATAATCATCATCATGTCCATTGTGGTTAACAGGTTCCACTCTGGGCGATGTGGAAGCTTTTGAGTCCTTTTCCTCATCAATGGAATGCATAAGATCATCAAAGTTGAATTCTCCTGAAACTGATTCAGGAACAGCTTTGGTAGAAGCATTCTTAGACTCCTCAAAGGTGGCATTGATAGATTCATCTATCAGCTTCCTTTTGTAGTTGTATATTCCGTAGGCTTTAAAGACAGATGAGTATCCAACAAATACACCTTCATCAGCTTTGGGTTCAAATTTGGCCAGCTGGTCCCTTTGATTCAGGATGAAACAGGGACATCCAAACACATGAAATAACTTATATTTGGCTTTCTCCCTTTGATTAATTCATATGGAGTCTTATTGAATCTTTTCACCACTAAGGATCTGTTTTGAGTGAAGCAGGCATTGTTGACAGCTTCAGCCCAAAATGATGAAGGCAAACCTGATGCACACATCAGGGTTCTAGCAGCTTCAATGAGGGTTCTGTTCCTCCTTTCAGCAACTCCATTTTGTTGTGGAGTCCTTACAACTGAAAAGTTTTAAGAGATCTCTCTTTCCTCACAGAAGTCCTGAAGAGTACTATTTTTGAATTCAGTACCATGATCACTTCTAAGCTGCATGACTTGGGCAGAGTTTAGAACTTCCATCTTCTTGATAAATCCAATAATCCCTCTGGCAACCTCTCCTTTGGTCTTTAGGAAGATCACATGCGTAAATCTGGAGAACTCATCAACCATTACTAGAGTGTATCTTCTACCTCCTAGACTTGGGACACTGACAGGTCCAAACAACTCCATATGGATTAAGAAGAGAGGTGTTTCAATAGAGTTATCGTGTTTGGATTTAAAAGATGTTTTTCTTTGCTTACCCTTCTCACAAGCAGTGAAGAGTTTATCCTTAACATAAGTTATAGAAGGCCAACCTGTTACCAACTCTTTCTTACAGAGTTTGTTGATATTCTTGAAGTTCAGGTGTGATAGCCTTTTGTGCCATAACCAGTTGAGGTTTGCATTACTCCTTGAGATGCAACACGTTTTTTTCGTTGGATCAACAGAGTTCATATCTACAACATATACACCTTTCTTTCTTTGTGCACAGAACAGAACTTTTCCTTGGGGATCTAGTATGTACCCCAGGTGCTCATCAAAGTTAACCTTGTAGCCAGCATTACAAAGTTGACTAATGCTAACAAGGTTATGTTTTAGCCCAGACACATAGGCTACTCTGTTGAATATTCACCAGCTTGAAGGGTTCCATATCCTTCTGTGGATCCCTGAACAATGTCACCAAAGGTGAACTTTAGGCCTTTTTCAGGCTTGAGATCACTCAGCAAATCTTTGCAACCTGTCATGTGGCTGAGCAGCCGCTGTCCAAGTACCAAACTTGGCTTGGTTGTTTAACCTGCAGAGTGTCATGAGAAATAAGGATGAGTTCTCCTTCTTCATCAACATTTGTTGATGGACCACTGAGATCTACACTAATATTCCAAATTGGGATTGTATCAGCTGAGATACTCTCCTCAATGACAATGTTACTTCCAACACTACTGGTTTTTGCAATGTTGGAGCTAGCAGTGTCAGCAGGCCTTATGTCCTCAGTTTCAGGACAATCTTTAGCCATATGAGTCTTCTTTCCACATTTGTAACATTTTCTCTTTTTAGACTTTTTGGAAGAAGCACTCCCAGAAACACATTCTGGTTTATCTTTGTTGGTTTTCTCAACAAGGTTTTAACAAAGTCTCACTTGTTTTAGAAGAACCAACATCTTGGGTGGAAGGTACAACAGTAACAGCTTTGCCTATGTCCTCTTTCCTCTTTTTGGGACGGCAGAGATCAAACACAGGTAATTTCATAAACCACCTTGAATCAAGTTACTATTCAAGTTCCACTTGAATCAATAGTCTATAAACATGGCTTAGTAATCTTAAACAATAGGAATTCCAAGAAACAAATTTTTAACTCCTAAATTCTTTATTTATCCTAAAATTACTTGCAAGAAATTCAAAATTTGTTTACTATACCATGATGAACTATTGATGACATGAACAAAATAGTGTCTAGCAGAGTATTCTCTAAGATGTCTCTATGCTCCCACGGGTCCTGTCATCTCTTTTCACTTTTCTTTAGTCCTTGCAGACATTATGCATAAAACTTTGTTCATTTGAGTATCAGATATCAAAGAACAATAGAAGTGAATGATTCAGATACACGAATTCTCAATGCGGTCAACCTTGACCGTTTCTAAGTACTTGGGACAATTACTTTCCCAATGCCCAGTTTCCTAGCACTCAAAAGATTTGTCATCCTTGGATTTGACTTCTCCGGTCTTAGGTTTTAGCTACTCCTTAGCTTTAACCTCCGGCTTGAGAACTTGTTTTCCCTTCCGTTTCTTTCACTATCTTCTCTCCTTAATCTTTCCCTCAACATTCTGGAGCATTTGATGCAACCCACTGATCATATTCTCCATTCATATTGTAATAAATTACAAATTGCTTAAATTCCATCAATAAGAAATCGAGATTTAGATACGTGGCCATCTCCTGTGTCACGGGATACCCAAATCTGCTAAGATAATCCAGATCACCTTTCATCTTTAACACATGGGGTCTAATAGCTATTCCTTCTGTCATTCTGCAGGAGTTCAGAGCCCTAGTCATATTATGTTTCTCAGTCCGGGCCTGAGTCTTGAACATATCCTTTAGCCGACGATACATCTGGTAAGCTGGGACATCCATAAGGTTAGTCCGTAGCTAAGATGTCATGGTCGCTAGCATTAGACAGGCAACATCGACCGCATCCTCAGAGTGCTTTTTGTGAAAATTTCTCTCCTCAGCTGTAGTAGTCTTTGCAGGAGCATGTGCTGGTGCCCTTTGCAGAACTTACGACTTTCGCTTTATACTCTAAATATTAGTTAGATCTCATTCTCGGTCCAGGAAGTTGCTTCTTTTGAGTATTCCATATCCCGAATGGACCTCTAAGTAGCAATATTGTGCTTTTGGGGAGGATTTGCAAGTGGAGGAAGGATATTGACGTTATCATTGTTATTGTTGTTGTTGTTATTGTCATTGTTATTATTAAACCGTTTCTACCTCTCTCTCTTTTAACCATCTAAAACATTTTTCGGAAATTAGATTTTGATTAACCATTAATAAATCAATAACACAAAATTTAGAAAATGATTTATTAATATTAAGAACCATTTTACTTATTAATACACCCAACGGACGCTGAACCTACATGAATAAGCTACTCAGGCCGGCGACTTATTACCAATTACAACTCCCTTGCAACTCTTAGATCTTATGAGATTTCCACTTTCTTAAACTGATCATGTTTAATCTCATCCACACCTTGGGCAACAGTCTTACTGAGGAACCACCACTGACACACACCATATAACAACTGCAAGTCACTGGCCTAAGTCTCACTTAGGATCCGCAATGCTCACCTCATAGCTCTCCGAGTTTGCGACATAAGCACCCAACGAAGGCTACACCTACTTACGACGACTGGTCACCGTGAGTGCCACTATATGGACGGTGTGTTGTGTCAGATTTTTATTTTGGGTTTATAACCAGTCTCTTACCAAGAACTAGTGGGCAGTCAGGTTAGTCAGCGGGCAGGATCCTTTCTGTTATAAACCTCTTGGAAATTCCTACGACCACAACCCGAGCGAGACTGTCCAAGACACCACATATTCTCGTAAACAGTCCAGTTAATGTACCTGTTTTAAGAATCTCAACTCTTTGATCATATGACATTTTAAAAATAAATCTCTTTTTATTTGAAAAACTAATTTCATAAAAATGTCATATCTAAGACCTTGACAAAATAATTAAAGTTTCCAATTTAAACATCCTTTTAAATATGTAAATTTTTCATCAAAAAATGATTGTAGTTTTGATTTCTTTTCTTTATCAACTTTGTCATCACAACCACACAAATATAAATAACGCATAGAGAAATAATACATGCAATCACACGGTGACATAGCCTTGCCAAAACTAAATTGATTTCCGAGAGCCATACTGACAAACCAATTAGGTCAAAAACTAAGGGACAAAATCAACACACAGGGAAAGAAGGATGAACTCTTTCAGCTCCCACTAGTCTCAGCATCCGATAATGTCTCTGAGCGACCTTGATTAATGGGACCTCCTTCTTAATGGACAACTTCGCCAAAATTTTTACATAATTTTAATCTAAATACATTTGCCTATTTTCTAACCCATTACAGATTACATCATAAAACCGGGATTCCAATGGCACGCAGGCCTTCCCAAAAATAACCAATTATAAGTAGCAAACATCACGATTAAATAAACAACCATCACAAACAAAGGGGTCTCAAGACTCGGCTATGTCACAAACATAAATAAAGCGGCAAAGCATATAAATGATCCAGAATTCATTTTCATCTTGGCATGATAATAATTCCAAAACCAATTAATCTACCATTAATTGAAGTAATCATGTCCAATATCGTTCTTAAATAAGTTTCGTAAACTTGAAATTTAGGAACACTTTCCATAGCTAAAAACTTTTTCTCGAAAAATTCAAATTCAATTTCATTTTTGCATTATCTTTGGATTCATAACTATACTTTTCTTAAAATATTCAATTAACAATTCAAACACTTTTGAAACTTAAATTTACTATTTTAAGAAACTTTTTATTAAACAACCTTTAATAAATATAGTTATTATTTTTTCAAATAATATTGATAAATAATTTAAACTTACTTTAAATAATTATCAATCAACTATTATTCAATTGAAACATCTTTCCAAAAATAAATAAACTTTATGTAATAATCAATTTTCTAAATAAATAATTTTTACCAATAAAATATGTCTTTTAAAATATTTAAAGAAAATTGACCATCTTTAAATAACACCAAAAATATTTCTTTATGGTTTCAAACGATTTCTACCAAAAACGTTGAATGTCGAGATTAAATCTCAAAACATTAAACCATGACCAAGCATGAAACTCAAAGTCACGATTTCATCATTTTAAAAATAGAATCCTTAAATTAAACTCCCTTTAATTTTATAATGCCTTTTATGGAATTAAATATTAAATGATTAAATTAAATCTAGTTTAGAAATTAAAATTACCATTAAATTTTATCAGGCCTATTAATTTTATTCAACATTAAAACTTACCTTTTTTTTTAAAATCGATTTAATTTAAACGACGAATTACCGGAAAACATAAATTAACCAACTTGGTTAATCGATTCATACTTGGGTTCAATAACCCATATAAAACCGAAAACAAGTAGAGTATTAAACCCTTTGACGACTGAGATTAATGTCATTAATCAACTCATTTTGATTATTTCGATTTCCATATTCCAATTAATCGTTTAACCATCGAATCTAATAATATTTAAACCGATTTGTGAACTTTATAAAACTAATAAAGTCTCCCACTTTAATTTTATAAAACCGAAAACATATTTTCATATATTTTGTCACAAATGTTTAAATATTAATAACCAAACACTTTTGATTTATTGATTCGATTTTAACGCATTTAATTTAATCGTTCGAGTTTAACCGTGAATTAAACGACACGACGGAATAAACCATCCATGATTTCGGCAGCCACATCATAGTTGAGAGGTCATGGGTCTCATCCCATGGCCGAAATCTCAAGGCTCGATTTCGTAAACCGAAACGTTTAATTCTCGACTTTAATCAATTAAACACTTTAAACAATCAAACATCAACCAAATAAAACGAACTAATTAAGGTTTCGAAATCCCGAGCTCCGAGGAACTCCAAGGTTGGCCGAGAATCACCATGGGGGTTCCAAACCCTTTGGTCGATTTCTCCAAGCCGAATCAAAACCTTAAACATTTTAATTATCGATTTCGATCGTTTAAACACTTTTAATCATAAAAATCGAAACTTTAAGAACATTGGACAAAAATACTCGAATAATACTATCACTATGTTACTTGAGGTGGCTCTGATACCACTGTTGGGAAATCGTATCAGTTTTTCATAAAAACATAAACATTAATCATATTAACGCACAACGGAAGCTTTTAAAAATCACGAATTCCGTACACGGATCATCAAGTAAACATACGATAATTAAATCTGAAAGCATATAAAAATCATACATTTGTATTCGATGACAAGAATACACAAATGAAATGCTCTCGGTATCACCGGTGATGACACGGTCGAGCGGCGCCAGATATGCAACCAAACACATGAAGAAACGGGGAAAACACACACATAATTGTGTGTGTTTCGCACGGTCGAAAACCACCACACACATGTCCACCTTGATGTGTGAATGTGCGCCGTGAATAACCTCTCCAAAGGTCACTCCACTTTGCGTGTACATGTGTATGTAGGTTTAATTCGTTTCACCAAAAAAGAAACCCCCACAACATTCACTTTTAGTTATCTATCTATATGTATATGCTCGCATACATATATATACAAACTTTGGCCGATTTTATATATATATATATATATATATATATATATATATATATATATAGAATCAGGTTCATTAGCGTACCTATGAGATTCCAGCGTACCGAGCGTACCCTAATGTGAATGATCATTCACACATATTTTTTTTGAATAAACATGTATAACACAACATTATAAGACTTTTTTTCAAAATGAGTAACATCATAAATCTTGTGAATGGTAAAAAAAGATCATGTGAATGGTTATTTACACCATTCACATAGTGTGAAATGACCATTCACATGGATGACCATTCACATAAATATGCATTGACCATTCACATAATTTTTAAGGACACAAAAAGTGTGAATCTATGTGAAATTCATATATCATGCGTATAACATTAAATTAAACATGGTTATGTGAAAAAAAATTTTAAAAAAGTTTTTTAAAGTCGGTACCTTCGAGTGCACTTGATTGCGAGAGGTACTTATTTGAACCTGAATATATATATATATATATATATATATATATATATATATTATTTAATTAATTAAGAGTTTTAGTTTTAATCAAACTCCAATATAATAATATAATATATATCATAATAATTATCTTTATTATTTAAACCTTATATAATTATATCTATCAAATAATATTTATCTTTTATATATTATCTAATAATATATAAATGACTAGATAATTATTTATAATTATCTGTATTTGTTTGTTTATAAATATCCATCTAGTTATCTAATAATTAGATGATAATATCAATTCAAATAAATACTTCTTTTATTTAATATCCAATATAAATAAAAGATTAGATAATATTTTAATTATCATCCAATGACAATTAAATCAATACAATATCTAATATTGGATTTTTAGTCCCCGTACTTTGAGATATAGATAATCATCCATTATTTAATCTCAGGGATCATTTCATGTCATAAACAATATCTAATATTATTTATTCAATAGTTTAATTGCATCTGCTCAGTTGTGTTCATCGGTGTGACCCTCAAGTGTTTTATGAAATCAGCCATGATGCAGTAGTAATGTCATCTTTACACACCATATACTAACAAGTAGTTTTTGCCCTCAAGATTTGGAGACATTACTTGTACGGTACAAAGTGTACTGTATTCACAGATTATAAGAGCCTCAAATATATCTTGAAGCAAAAAGAGGTGAATATGAGGCAGCACCGTTGGATGGAGCTCTGAAGTGACTACGATTGTGAAATTCATTATTACCCGGGAAAAGCTAATGTGGTTGCCGACGCTCTGAGTCGAAAGGAACGAGCCCTAGTCATGACATTCAGCCAAACCTTCCTTCCTTCCTTAATTCATGATGCGCAAGTGGAAGTTGTTAAGGAGGAAAATGTGAAGAATGAAGCCCTTAGAGGATTGGATAAACAGTTTGAGATAAGGGTTAATGGGAATCGATAATTCATAAACCGAATCTGATTACCCAGCTTTGGTGGAGTAAGATAGTTATTCATGGATGAAGGACACAAGTCAAGGTAAGTCGTTCACCCCAGATCCGATAAAGTGTATCATGACCTCAAGGAGTTGTACTGCTGGCCTGACATGAAGGCTGACATTGCCACAAATGTCAGTAAGTGCTTAACGTGCTCCAAGGTTAAGGCAGATATCAGAAACCATCCGGATTATTGCAGCAACTAGAGATTCCCTAATGGAAGTGGGAATGGTTAACCATGGACTTCATAACGAAACTACCGAAGACATCAAGTGGGTACAATACAACTTGGGTAATAATCGACCGCCTGACGAAATCCGTGCATTTCCTACCGATCAAGGAGACCGACAATATGAATGAGGTGTCTCAAATCTACGCCAAGGAAGTCGTTCCTAGGCATGAAGTGCCTGTCTCAATCTTTTCAGATAGAGACAGCAGATTTACACCCAGATTTTTGCAGTCAATACAGCGAGCTTTGGGTACAAACTTGGACATGAGTACCGCATATCACCCTTAGACCGATGGTCAGAGTGAAAGAACATTCCAAACCCTAGAAGATATGTTAAGAGCCTGTGTAATTGATTTTGGGAAGAGCTGGGATACTCACTTGCCTTCAGTGGAGTTCTCGTACAAAAACAACTATCAAACGAGTCTTAAGGCTGCTTCATTTGAAGCACTGTACGGAAGGAAGTGTCGATCACCTCTCTGGTAGGCCGAAGTCGGGGATAGTCAAGTCACGGGCCCAGAGATTATACTCGAGACCACCAAGAAGATAGTGCAGATACGAAACCCGCCGGAAGAGCTATGCAGACGTAAGGAGAAAGTCTCTGGTGTTTCAAGTGGGAGAAAGAGTATTGCTGAAAGTCTCGCCATGGAAGGGCGTGATACAATTTGGGAAACGAGGAAAAATAAATTCTCGTTATATCGGACCATTCAAGATTTCTAAGAGAATTGGTCCGGTAGCTTATCGACTTGAACTACCCCCAGAGCTAAGCGGTGTACACAATACTTTTCTTGTATCAAATTTGAAGAGGTGTCTGTCAGATGAAACACTCATCATACCCACGGAAGAAATACAACTGGATGACAAGCTGCATTTCATTAAAAAACCTGTGGAAATCATGGATCGAAAAGTCAAGAAACTAAAACACAGTCGCATACCTGTAGTGAAGGTCAGTTGGAACTCTAAGCGTGACCCTGAGTTTACATAGGAACGCGAAGATCAGTTTCAGGAAAAATACCCTCATTTGTTCTCAAATACCCAAGCAATGGAGAACACAAACTAAATTTCGGGACACACTTCCCTTAATAGGGGGAGACTGTAACAATCGGCACAAACTCAGCTTAGCATTTATAACTAAATCAATAGTCATGAGTAATTAATCAATGTGATTAACAAATTCATAAGTAATTTCATTACAATCAAAAACAATTTCATCGGTGAGATTCGATGAAACGTCAAAGAAATTTTTCCGATCAAATTACGATATGATAAATTAAATTAACTAGGTTGCATAATTTAATTAAGATTACTAACATTAATTATGCATTAGCAATCTTTCATAAACCTTAATTATGCAAGACAAAAACAATTTCAATAAACTAGTGTATTCAACAAGGATTTATACACAATATATAAAAATGCAAATACTACATTGAAATACTTTATAAAAAAATGTCAAAAACCTTTCTTTTAAACCACTATGGCTGGCCATAAAGAGGGATACACACACCTTTTGTGTCCCCTTTGACATTTATTTTAATATTGAAAAGAAATCCTACACTTTTTCTACTTTTCCATATGTTGGTAAAGTGTTAAACACCACCTTTTCTTTCATCATTTGCAAGACATCTTTCATCCTCTATAAATAGAAATCATCTTTTCATTTCATTCACACACCATTGCAAGAGAAAATTTTGCTCTCCTTTCTTTCATAAAAATTGGCCAAAGGCATCTCAAGAACACCAAGTTCTTTTCTTTGTTCTTCAAGAATTCAAGAAGTTTGGTGTGCAACTACTTCAAGATCATTCCTTCTAGCACATTTGCATTCTTTTATTTCATCAAAGTATGTAAAAACTACTCTCTTACTTATTTTATTTATGAAATCATAAGTCTTGCATAATGATATATAATCACCAACAAAAACAAGTTGCATAAAAAGTGAAACTTATGAACTACTAGTTTTATTTTTAAAGTTGTTACTTCAAATGTGTTTATAAATATATAAACACATAATGTAGGCATAAATATTTTGAAAACAATGGATATAAATGTGTTTCATAGCCTTTTATACATGTGATTTTTTAATAAACAACAAGAATCACAAGTTGTTTCAAGGTTGTGAAGTTCGGATTTTTCGGCAGAAATATTACACCAACTTTGAAAAATCATAGCTAATTCAAAACTTAACTATATGAGTTGATTCTTGTTCCAGAATTTAGATCAATGTTTTAACTAAATATCTGGATGTTTTCATAATTTAACTCAGAGTTTTGAACCCGCAAATACTGTTTGGGATCCAAAAGGTCTAACAACTCATTTATGACCAACATAGGTTTTTTCAAGAGCATTTTCCCTAACCTAAAACCTCGAAAAATGACCGTTTTTATCTTGAAATTTTTTTTGTATATAGTAGTTTTATGATTATGAATACGAAAGCCCAAATCATTTTGGTGCTTGGTCAAACACAGCCACAAAGTAGGCCGAAAAACCTCGATAAAACCCGGAAAATCCTTATAAATAAGTTTGAACTTTTTAAATGAGTTTTTGTTTATGGACTTATTAAGTTGGGTGATTTAAAACATAAAAACCATCATACGTGCATACTGTCATTTGTGGGAATTATTAAGTCCCTCATATCATTTAGGACTTGATTAAATACGTCAAACTTCTTTTCAAGTCATCAACGTGATCTTCGTTTTTACGCTCACATTTGCCATCACTTTAACGGTGAGTTTTCATAGCCCCTATTTTTATTTGATCATCTATTTTGGGGTGAGAATACATGCTCAACTTTTTCTATGGACACAAGTACTTGAATCATTTTATGTATTACATAAGGTTATTTCTACACCACTGCCCTCAATCATGAACCGTTAATTACATCGTAAACATGAATGTTATGGATAGATCTATGTGGGTTGACGCCCCCATCTGCGTTGGTCGCGCCAATTGTAAATGGATGCATAATCATTTGACAATTCTTGGTATTATGGTGTTGGATACCACATACGCAATCATAAGTTAAGTTTCGGGGTCATGACCCTTATGGTAATACTTAAATTATATGATTCACTTTTACAACTTAACGAAATCTTGTGCTTTCCATAAATGTCTATATTTATCGTGTAAACTTGTGAGCTCACCAACTTTATGTTGACGCATTTAGCATGTTATTCTCAGGACCATAAGGGCTACATATCGCATTCATGGCTAATGGTCAAGATTTTACAAGCTTTTTGGAGTCACGAGGCATTTCAAACAACATGGAGATTTATTTGCATAACTAGGTCTATTTTTGTCATGTATTTTAATCTCCATCTTTCGTGAACTCTTCTATTACTATGATTGTAAAACATTGTTTATTAATAATGTATTTCGAAAATGTCCCATTTAGAGGTCGTTCATTATGACCGTGACTTTGTTTCCACGATGTCACGCCTCATTGCCAAGCGGGGTATCGGGGTGTCACATATAACGATTATCATTGGTAGTTGTATGACTACCTTAAAAGTAGATAACTACTTGTGTGCTATAAGGGCTACATATCACATTCATGGCTAATGGTCAGGATTTTACAAGCTTTTTGGAGTCACGAGGCATTTCAAACAACATGGAGATTTATTTGCATAACTAGGTCTATTTTTGTCATGTATTTTAATCTCCATCTTTCGTGAACTCTTCTATTACTATGATTGTAAAACATTGTTTATAAATTATGTATTTCGAAAATGTCCCATTTAGAGGTCGTTCATTATGACCGTGACTTTGTTTCCACGATGTCACGCCTTGTTGCCAAGCGGGGTATCGGGGTGTAACATATAACGATTAACATTGGTAGTTGTATGACTACCTTAAAAGTGGATAACTACTTGTGTGCTATAATAAACCTATTAACTATCATTCGGGATTGATTCTCGTATGTAACAAGTAATCAAACATATAAATTGAATAGAATTGATGAAAAGTTAAGCAAAAATGTAAGTGACTATGGTGCGAACATATTGAATGACTACTTAAGAAATTATTTTGATAACTCTAAAATCAAATATGAAGTTAATATATCTATAATTTGCAAGGTTCATAAATTGTTTTAAAATTATTTTGATCACTAATAAGTACTCTTACATAAAAATATAAGTATGCGTAAACTCTTATAAAAGAATGCAATTGATTTTATTTTAAAACTTATGTTAATATTATACTATGTAGAAGAGGTATTATATCCTAATAATTATAGAAGGACATAAACTGGTCAAAGGATGGGAACGTAATGATGATGATAATTCTTATCATCTAAGTATAAACTTGGGTTTAAATATTTAATAACGTAATCATATTACAAAGGTTTAAATGCGAATATGATTATAAATAAATAAATAAATAAATAAATAAATATATATATATATATATATATATATATATATATATATATATATATATATATATATATATATATATATATATATATAGAGGTTCTATGGGGAACCATATGCATTGGAAACCTAAAAAAGAACCAACCACAACCGTTAGATTAAATGATAAATTGTGCATCAGATGATGCACGTCTTTGGTATGCATAAATAAGGGTATTTTTGGAAAAATAATATACCTAGTCGATTAAATTTCAATTTTATAATAATTGAATATTTAATCAAACAATAAATGCAAAAATAAATTAAATTAATATACTTCTAAAATTACAAGATCTAAACAAATTCAAAATTACAAAATCTAAACAATACGTGATGCATCTAAATTAACCGTTTAAAATTCATGACGCATATTGTAAATTGTAATCACCAACAATTTACGGTCATCTTCTTTTTTCGTCGTCGTTGTCAAACACAATGCATATTCATATGATTCATTTTAAAACACGATGCATCATTTTCAAACACGATGCATTTCATCGGATTATCTTCAAACTCGATGCATTTCATTTGATTTATCTTCAAACACGATGCATCTTAATCGGATTCATCTTCAAACACGATGCATCTTCATATTTATCATCTTCAGCTTTAACCACGATGAATCTTCATCTTTTGCATCTTCATCGTTTGTATCATCTTATTCGTCCTCGGCTTCATCATCATCTTGTGTTTGCCGGCCAAGAGAGATGTGGTCGTCGTCGGTCATGTGAGAGGGAGAGAGAGGGCGGCGGGGTGGTCGCCGACCATGGGAGAGGGAGAGAGGGGGCGGGCAAAGTGTGTGTGTGTGTGTGTGTGTGTGCGGAAGAAAGAGGTTGACAGGAAGATGAAGAATTAGTTGGATGATAGTTAATTTAGGGATTTTATTTCCTAAATTAATTACTCCTAATTATGGAGGTTATTATAAGATCTTTTAAATTTTAATTAATTACGAATTAATAATAAATATATTTGTCATTCCTAAAATTGTCCTTTATGCATTTTCGGTTCTCAGTGGTTCCCAATACATCAAGTTTCACATTGAACCTCTCTCTCTCTCTCTCTATATATATATATATATATATATATATATATATATATATATATATATATATATATATATATATATATATATATATATATATATATATATATGAACACACACACACTAGTGAAAGTTTAAATAATCATAGTTTAAGAGATTATTAAGGAGACAATATTCAATATATATATATATATATATATATATATATATATATATGTATATATATATACCCTAAGCAGATATGTTGTAAATGAAATTCAATACATGGTTTAGAAGTGGATTCAGATATGAATGCCCCACAAATGATTATATTTGTATAAATAATGGAAGTAAACGAAATAACCAAGGTGGACATTATGTGTAACATCCTCAGATTTAAATTATTGTAATTGGGATAACTAGATGAATTTTTGTATAATTAAGTTGTTACGAAAATGATTATGTATTTGGATTATGAAAGTTGGTTGCTATTTTAAGAAATTAAGAAGTTCGAGAATTTTGATTTATTATTATGAAAGATTATGATTTATAAATGTTTGTAATGATAAAATTAAGATTAAATTAGTATTTAGTGAGATCAGATAAGTTGTGGGGCTAAATGTGACAAAAGCCGAAAATATGGAATAAAAGACCCTTAGTCTTTCATTTTGAATTTTCTCATTCTCTCTCTACAACTCAAGCTCTCTCTCTCTAGAAATCTCTCTAAAATCTACTGAAATTCGAATTGCTGGAACAAAGTTCGTGAATCCAAGATGATAATTAACAAGATTTAGTTGGAATCAACGTAAGAAATTACATTCTAAGTTTTGGGGTTTTATTTTGAGAGTTTAAGGTTCAAAAATCGGATCTTTGAACTGAAAAAAAATCGTTGTTGCATGTTGGATAAATCAGTGGGAAATCAATAGTTGAACATCATTGAAGCTCCAGAAACAAGAATCGTACATCAATTCGTTCAAAGAGGTAACAAATCTGAATTTTATGAAGTTTTTGGTGTTCTTGAGTTTTTACTCATTTATGGTCCAATCTGGACGAAATTGGTTGTAAATGATATAGAAAATGATGTAGAAACCTTCAATATATGTTAGTATAGCATTATTATGGATTGCATGTTGCTAGGAATGGATTTATGGAAATTTTAGTGTAAAACCCGTAGCTGCGACCTGCAAACCTGCATGTGAACTCGGCGAGTTCATGGGTGAACTCGGCGAGTTCTCAAGAACACTTAAACAAATCGTCAAAAATTCATAAGTGATGGATCCGAATTCGGTTGGGACCCGAATTCGGATGTGAACCGAAATTAGATGGAACCGAACTTGGATAAAGAACTGAACTCGGATGGACCCGAATTCGAGTGGGTCAACACAATCCGGATGGGTCCGAAAATCGGTTAAGGGTCCGAAATTCGGACAGGAACTCGGCGAGTTCCCTGAGCCAACTCGGCGAGTTCTTTGCATTTCTTGGGTAATTCGGATGGGTTTAAAAGGGACCCGAAATGATAGTCAAATAATCACACTTTTGGGATATCTTTTGTGCCATATTAAGATATATAAAGGAGGGTTAATTGGGAATAATAACACCTCAAATGATGAGATTTAAACGTGAGTTTCGGATGTTGATTCCGAATGTTGGAATACTTATATTTATACAAGTTGATGTCAAATTGTTAAAGAGCATGTAATGATGATATGTTTATCATATGAAAATGTAACAGGTCCCTTGTGGTGTTGTTTAACCCACAGTGGAGTTCTTTGTGGATCCGGTTGAAATCCCGAGGAGAAATAAAATTGGTTAAAGTTTATTTTCGCACCCATTGTGAGTGTTAGGCACAAAAAGGCCTCAGTCAAACCTGCTCTGCATCTGAGGGGGAGATTATTAATCAAACCTGTTGATGCCTTTGAAAGTTGAATTTAAGGCCTGTTATATGCCTTATTGAAACCTGAAAAAGATTTGCAATATCAGCCTAAAGCTGTTCTATGTGTTGCATGTGTTGCAACAAAGACAGTTTTGCTCAAGCTGTTCAGTATGCTGAACAACCTGGACATAAACTGTCTACGCTGCTCTACACTGATGAGCAACTTGGGCAGTTTACAAGTGTTCTGTTCTTTGTGAACAGAACCTGTTCTTTGTGAACAGGCTAAACACTTTATGGAATATGTTTCCAAGTCCTCATGTATTGTTTTTGGCTACAAGATCAGTTTACAAAGTCGAAGACAAAGTGGAAATCAGAACTGCTCAGCCTGCCCAAGCTGTTCTGCTACATGAAGACAAAAGGTTATTTGAAAAAGGGTGACAGACCTTTTTCTTATATCAAAATAGGCCTTTACAAGGAAGAAAGACGCAAAGTTGACATTCCTTATTTAGTTAAAGGCAATGCAACAGTAGACAAAGTGAAAAGACAAAAGTTCTGTACACAAGAAGACAAGTCTGCTTTTCAGAAAGTGCAGAAAAGGTTATGTTGTCTTTTCAACAAGGCTTCTCCTTTTTCATTCCGTCCAATGAAGAAGTTTCTCTTAGATCCTCTGAGTGAGTATAAAAGGAAGCTTCTAAGGTCAGAAAGATTAAGCCAAAAAGCTAAGTGCTGAAGCCAAGAGTGAACGTGCAAGTGTGTTTTTCATGCATGCAATGCTGCTTGTTTAATACAGTTTCTTTGTGTCTAAGCTGTTCTACATAAGCTGTCCCTCTGAGTCTTGTAAACATAGTGAGTGCTTCTTAGTGAGTGTATTCATTGTAAACTAGTTTGAGTCTGTCTTAGACTAGTGAACATACTGTTGTATCTGTCATCTCAGCTTGAACCTTTCCGCATTCAAGCTTGTTTGTAATTAACAACTTGTTGATAATACATACAAACATTGAGAAAATAGTGTGTAGTTTTTAAATAGTTATATTCACCCCCCCTCTACAGCTTAAAGCTATATACTTTGGGAACCTCTCGGGACCTACAACTGGTATCAGAGCAGTTTAGAGTGTGTGTCATTCTAGATCTCTCATTCTCCCAAGTTTCCATGGACAACAGTGCTGCAGGTTCCTCATACTATGACAATGGTTCTATGGGCAAACCTCCAAAATTCAATCATCAAAACTTCTCTGGCTGGAAGTGCAGAATGATGCTCTACCTAGAGAATCTGGATGTACAACTACCAGAGATAGTGATGGAGGGCCCCTATGTGCCAACCTCTATTACTACCATAACTCCAAGGGTTGAAGGAGCTGCTCCTGAAATCAGGACCTTTAAGAAAGCTAAAGCTCAGTGGTCTGATGAAGACAAGAGATTGGTAGCTCTGGATGCAAAGGCCAGGAATAACCTGGTTATTTCTCTCCCTGATGATGTGTTTAAGCAGGTTGAGAAAATGAAGACAGCAAAGGAGATGTGGGATACTTTGTGTACCGTCTATGATGGACCACAATCACACTGGATAACAGGATTAACAATCTTGTTAGACAGTATGAACTCTTCTTTGCAAAACCAAAGGAGACTCTCACAGAAACCTACACCAGGTTTACTACTCTTGTGAATGATCTCAAAGCTGTTGGGATCACAAAGGACAGCCTTACCCTGGTGAACCAGTTATTGGACATCCTACCTGAAGAATGGAACTACTTTTCAACAATCTTAAGAAATTCAGGTACCATTAGAAGTATGAATCTTGTCAACTTGTATGGATCTTTACTAAATGATGAACAATCAAGGCAACAGAAGAGAAATGCCTTGGAGATGTCTAAAAGAGGTGCAGCCTTTGTGGCTAATGTGAGACAGCCTGTGAATCAGGTGAGTGATGTGTTCACTCAACCTGATCAACAGGATGATGATAAGGAGGAGATGTCAGATGAGGAAGATAATGCAGATCTTGCTGAACAGGATGATGAGCAAATGATAGCTATGCTTTTCAAAAGGTTCAACAAGAAAAGGTTTGGAAGAAACATGCTGCAAGGAAGTTCAGGTGCTGGCAAAAAGAAGGCATTTGATAAATCCAAGGCTGAGTGCTTCAAGTGTGGCAAAACTGGCCATATAGCTGCTGACTGTGTGTCAAAAGCTGTTGGTCAGTCATCCAAACCATACAAGACAAACAAGGATGATGGTTATAGGGTTAAGTACCTTATGGCCATGGCTAAGCTGAGGAAGTTGGAAAACTCAGTGGGTTCCAACCGCCAAAAGGGACTCATGGCAAAGACTTGTGACTGGGGGGAATCTGATTCATCATCTGATGAAGAAGACAATCAATGTCTGATGGCCAACACTGATATCCCATCAACAAGCAGTTTCAAACAGGATCTGGCTGAAGCTGAAGCTTTCAGCAGCTTGGAGAACTGGAATCCTACAATGATGTATAAGGTACAAAATTTTATGGCTTACAGTTCTGAAGAAAAGATTAAAAATGTTTGAATATATGCTAGTTGATTTGAAAGCTGTTGTTGAGAAGCATGATGCTTTATTATCTAAAATCTCTAAGCTTAAAACTGATCTTAAAACAAAATCCAGTAAACTGGATAGTTTCCATAAGTTGGAAACTGAGCTTGATTACTTAAAACACATCAACTCTATTTTACTGGAAGAAAAGAGAGAAACAGATATAAAGCATGCTAAGCTTCAAAAGATAGTTGACTCTTGGTGCCAATCTGCACAAAAAGTCAGCCATTGTATAAGTCAACAGATCCCTGCACAAATTCAAGCCTAATTGGAGGGGATCTTGACACAGCAGCTTCCATTGTTGAGATTAATAATCTGAAAGAAGATTTATCCACTCTTGGTGAGCTTCCAAACACTTTTATTCAAAAAGTGAATGGTAAACTAATCTCAACAAACAGATTTGTCAGGCCTCAAAATACTGATAGCTCGTGTGAACCTAACTCAAAAGCTGGTGTTGGAGTATGTTCTCCATCAAACCAGCTTGCTAAGTGCTCTGCTGATTCACACAAGCAAAAGAAAGGAAAACATGTCCAAACTGCAGCTGTGGATACTAAACCTGTTGACAAAACAGGTTCTGGGTCCAAAGCTGATGGTAAAAGGCATGATAATCCTTTTGATGCTAAACATTTTGAAAATAAGTTTTCAATAGTTAAGCAGCCTGCTTTCAACAAGGGCAAGTCTCATGTTGAAAGCAAACCTGCTGTGATTTCTACTAAGTTTTCTAATCATAGTGGTAAACTGGTTTTAAATGAGAATAAGTTTTTCAAAACCAGAAATAATGATTATGCTGATAGGCATCATAAATCACATCTCAGTAGGGGCAAAGGCAAAGCCATTGCTCAGCCTGAGAAACTTGGGAATAAGTTTCCCAAACCTGTGGAAGTTCAAAAGCCAATTAAGCTTCCTGTCTTTGACATCTGTCCTCCTAAAAAGAGGAAAGAAGAGACAGACAAAGCTGTGGCTATTGAACCCTCCACTCAAGCTGTTGATTCATCAAATAGTAATAAGTTTGCTAAACCTGCTAACAGAATCAACAAAAATAACTCAGAATGTGTTTCTGAAAGTTCTTCTTCCAAAAATCCTAAAAAGAGAAAATGTTATAAATGTGGGAAGAAGACACATCTGGCCAAGGACTTGGACAGTGGCTGCTCAGGGCACATGACAGGTTGTAAAGAATTGCTGAGTGATCTCAGGCCTGAAAAAGGGCCAAAAGTCACATTTGGTGACAATGTACAGGGATCTACTGAGCGATATGGAACCCTTAAAGCTGGTGCTGCAGTGTTCAAAAGAGTAGCCTATGTGGTTGGGCTAAAACATAACCTGGTTAGCATAAGCCAACTGTGTGATGCTGGCTACAAGGTTAATTTTGATGAGCACCTGGGTTACATATTGGATCCCCAAGGCAAAGTTGTGCTATGTGCTCAACGAAAGAAAGGTGTATATGTTGTGGACATGCAATCTGCTGATCCCACAACTGAAACCTATTTTCTCACAAGAACAAACGCTGATCTAAACTGGCTATGGCACAGAAGGCTGTCACATCTGAACTTCAAGAACAACAACAAACTCTGTAAGAAAGAGTTAGTGACAGGTTTGCCTTCTATGACCTTTGCTAAGGATAGATTATGCACAGCTTGTGAGAAAGGCAAGCAGAGAAAAACATCTTTTAAATTCAAACATAATTTCTCTATTGATACTCCACTCTTCTTAATCCACATGGATTTGTTTGGACCTGTAAATGTCCCAAGTCTAGGAGGAAGAAGATACACTCTAGTAATGGTTGATGAGTTCTCCAGGTACACATGGGTGATCTTTCTGAAGAGCAAAGGAGAGGCTGCTAGAGAAATTATTGGATTTGTGAAAAAGATGGAAATGCTGAACTCTGCCCAAGTGAAGCAACTTAGAAGTGATCATGGTACTGAATTCAGAAATAGTACTCTTGAAGACTTCTGTGAATAGAAAGGAATCACTCAAAACTTTTCAGCTGTAAGAACTCCACAACAAAATGGAGTTGCTGAAAGGAAAAACCGAACTCTCATTGAAGCTGCTAG
Source organism: Centrapalus pauciflorus (assembly GCA_020465985.1). NCBI lineage: Eukaryota > Viridiplantae > Streptophyta > Magnoliopsida > Asterales > Asteraceae > Centrapalus > Centrapalus pauciflorus. Next base: position 4,368 of record JAANYP010003651.1, on the reverse strand, counting down.
AACCATGCTGTGTGCATCAGGTTTACCTTCATCATTCTGGGCTGAAGCTGTTAACACTGCCTGCTTCACCCAAAACAGATCCTTAGTGGTGAAAAGGTTCAACAAGACTCCCTATGAGCTGCTCAAAGGGAGGAAGCCAAATGTCAGTTACTTCCATGTGTTTGGGTGTCCCTGTTTCATTCTGAATCAAAGGGATCAACTGGCAAAGTTTGAACCAAAAGCTGATGAAGGTGTGTTTGTTGGCTACTCTGCTATCTCCAAAGCCTACAGAGTATACAACAACAAAAGAAAGGTGATAGATGAATCTATAAATGTCACCTTTGAAGAGTCTAAGAATGCTTCCACCAAAGCTGTTCCTGAATCAGTTTCAGGAGAATTAAACTTTGATGATCTCATGCATTCAAACAGTGAAGAGGACTCAAAAGCTTCCACTACACCCAGTGTGGAACCTGTTAATCATGATGGGCATGATGATGATTATGTCAATACACCCTGTGTGAATAAGTGTACTGACTTAATTACAACTGCATGTCCTGAACCTATCAATGCTGATTTTCCTAGTTCTACTGCTGATATGTTCAACAGTGGTCAGACATGTTCTACAAGTGAACAGGCTCAATACAACAGTGTGTCTGAAAATCTTGAGAGCTGTTCAACAGGACCTGCTGAAGATGTTAACAACTCAGGTGAATCATCATTGAAAAATGATCCTAAGTGGATCAGGTGTCACCCCAATGATAAAATAATTGGTGACATCAACAAAGGGGTACAAACACGGTGGGACAGCTTAGGGAACTTTTGTATGTTCTCTAGTTTTGTTTCATTGATGGAGCCAAAGAAGGTGGATGAAGCACTAAAAGATGCCAATTGGATCACTGCCATGCAAGAAGAGCTGAATCAGTTTGAAAGAAACAAGGTATGGAAGCTGGTCCCTGCTCCTAAAGGTAAAACTATAATTGGCACAAAATGGGTTTTCAGGAATAAGATGGATGAGCAAGGTCATGTCATTAGAAATAAGGCTAGACTGGTTGCTCAGGGCTACAGACAGGAGGAAGGAATTGATTATGATGAAACATTTGCTCCTGTGGCCAGGCTAGAAGCAATTCGTTTGTATCTAGCCTACGCTGCTCATAAGAGCATTAAGGTATTTCAAATGGATGTGAAGAGTACATTTTTGAATGGGAAGCTGCAAGAAGAAGTTTATGTCAAGAAGCCTCCAGGTTTTGAAAATGAACAACATCCAGGTTTTGTCTATAAGTTGGACAAAGCTCTCTATGGTCTCAAACAAGCTCCTAGAGCCTGGTATGACACTCTTACTGATTTCCTTATGAGCAATGGGTATTCCAGAGGTAAAGTGGATACCACACTGTTCATAAAGAAGGTGAAGTCTGATATTATGCTTGTTCAAATTTATGTGGATGACATAATATTTGGTTTTACTAATGAGCAGTTGTGCAAGAATTTTTCATTACTCATGAAATCCAAGTATGAAATGAGTATGATGGGAGAACTAACTTTCTTTTTAGGATTACAGGTTAAAAAAACCTCAACTGGAATTTTTACAAATCAAAGAAAGTACACTTTAGATCTTTTGAAAAGGTTCAAATTTGATCAAAGTTCTCCTATTAAAACCCCAATGGTAACCAATGTAAAAATGGATACTGATGCCAGTGGCAAAGCTGTTTCCGTAACAGCTTACAGAGGCATGATTGGGAGCTTGCTATACTTAACTGCTAGTAGACCTGATATTATGTTTGCTACCTGTCTGTGTGCTAGGTTCCAAGCTGATCCAAAAGAATCTCATCTAGCTGCTGTTAAAAGAATCTTCAGATACCTGAAGGGTACACCAGGTTTGGGTTTTTGGTATCCCAAAGATTCAACCCTTGAACTAACAGGTTATTCAAATTCTGATTTTGCAGGCTGCAGGCTAGACAGGAAAAGCACAACAGGTGGATGTCAACTCCTTGGTGGTAAGTTGATAAGTTGGTGCAGCAAGAAGCAGAACTCTGTGTCTACTTCTACTGCTGAAGCTGAGTACATTGCTGCTGGAAGCTGCTGCGGGCAGATTCTGTGGATGCAGCATCAACATGAAGATTATGGGCTTGTGTATAGGAAAATTCCTGTTCTGTGTGATAACACAAGTGCCATAGCCATTTCCAACAATCCAGTATTTCATTCTAGAACAAAGCATATTGAAGTCAGACATCATTTCATCAGGGATCACATTCAAAAAGGTAATGTGGAGGTAAGTTTTATTTCCACCAATGAACAGCTTGCAGACATTTTCACCAAACCTCTTGATGAAAACATGTTTAATTACCTTGTCAGCAAGCTGGGCATGTTAAACAAGAGTGACTAAGTGTTTCTCAAAGGTCTAAGACTTTGTGTGTTTCACACTGCTCAAGTCTCTCCGAACAGCTTAGACAGAACAGGTTATACATGTTCTGTACTTAGCCATTTATCTGAAAAACTTGAACAGCTTGAGCACACATCAGGCTGAACAATAACAGTTTACTAGTCCAGCCTGCTCTGATGGTCCAATCTTCACCCTGTTCACTTCTTCACACTGTCTTACAAGCTATGTCCTGTAACCTGTTCAACTATTGAACACAACTTGTTCTTACAAATGAGAGTAGGCTGAAGGCACAGTTTGAAGAATGAACAGCTTGAAAATTGAACAGCCTGTGATGACCCTGCTCATCACAGGTTTGACCAACAGCTTATACCAACAGTTTTTAATTATCTTTCTTCACAATTAAGTTACTTAATTTATGTTTTTATTTAACTTAATTACTGCGGATAATGTGGGTTACGTGTGTTAGTGATTAAAAAGGTCAAGTGGTCTGACAAATGTTTCTGACATGGACAACCGTTCCGTTTTCCGTTAACTAACATTTCAAATCAAACCGCCCAAACCTTCTCTCTCATACACACTCACATTAAATTCCTATAGATACCCAACTACTGTTTCATCTTCGTTTTCCTCATCATTTCCAGAAATCCTCAAGAACCCTAAAAATCGACTAAGTGTCTTTTGCTTCTCCAAACCTCAAAACTTCCCAAATGGCTCAGAGACCTAATCCCCTTCTTCCATTGTTCGTTGGTGATGATGTTGTCAAACACTCATCAGTCACCACAATGCTGACCATCAAACCCACCAACTACATTGCAAATCTGACCATACCCAAGAACTATGTGGGAAAAGGGTATGAAGAAATGGTGGAGTTCTTAAGAGTTCATCCGTTGAACTATGCAATGACTGCAACTCCTGGTGTCCTGTACCAGGAGATGGTGTACGAGTTCTGGTACACCTGTGCCTACAACCCCAACACCAAAGTCATCAAGGGTACTATTCTTAATGGGACTCAGACCATTGAGATTAGTACTGATCTTCTCAGGGAGGTGCTTCGTCTACCAACTGCTGAAACGTATGACATGCCTCAAGCTGAGGATGAGCAAATGGCCAATCTGCTACGCTTCTGTGGTGTAGCTGTTGGTACACCCTGTGTGACGATAGCAGTCTAAACGATCTGCGTTATGATTTAAGTAATATTCTGAATATTAACAAGTGTTATTGATATATATGTTTAATATGTGTTTGTCTGTTATTGATTGTGTGTTTGAACTTGATGTACATATTACAAGAAGTTCAAACATAAAAGTCAAAGAGTATGTCAAGCATAAGTTAAAACATAAGTTTCATCACGTAAGTGTTTAAGTGTATAGGTTAGATTCGAATATGTAAAGGAAGACATTCGAATCTGTGATAGATTCGAATGTATCCTTAGATTCGAATAGGTTAGATTCGAATCTGTCAGATGGACAGATTCGAATGAGGCCTTAGGCCAGATTCGAGGTTGGCCCACAACAGACTCGAATCAGGGCCTATAATTAGGGATAAGGTATCTTGAATCCCGGCTTGAGCACTAACGCCTCAGTGTCAGTAAATAACACCGAGTTCTTCTTATCACAGATTTGAGATACACTAATGAGATTATGAACCAGTTTATCAACGTGATAAACTTGATCCAATGTAATCGTCCCATTAGTGACTTCTCCAGTTCCAGTGATATTCCCTCCTTTGTTGCCAGCGAATGATACAAATCCCCTATTACCCCCCTTGAAGTCTGTGAGAAGACTTCTTTCCCCCGTCATGTGTCTGGAGCAACCACTGTCGACGAACCACTTGTTGTTTGGACCGGTAGTTATCTCCTGCACATGAAAGAAAAATAGGTTAGTTATCACGGGGAACCCAAGCCATGACTGACTTGGTAATACCATTCTCGTCCACATACTTTAACTCTTTCAAGTACCCATCTCGCCTTTCAGGTGACTTGGGCCTTTGAACTGAATTCTGTTGTGGTGCCG
>JAANYP010003650.1:0-50528 GCA_020465985.1 Centrapalus pauciflorus | reverse complement strand
GCAGACCAGGTGTTGAAGGTGCTGGTACATCTCCTTCAAAGGGGGAGAAGTCATCTGCCTCGAAGACTAAGTCTAAGGGGGAGAAAACTTCTTCTCCTAAGGATAAATCAGTGCCTGCAATACCCAATGGTCAACCAGCAGGGGCATCTGAAACAGGAACAATGGAAGGTGGTTCCCAAGTTGGTCAGCCTACTTAGGCTGAATCTCCAAACCCTGCTCAGTCTAAGGGGGAGGAATTTATTCCTGAGGACAGGCCAAGCAGCAGAAGGAGGCATCTGATTCTACAAGAAGAAGAAGAAGAGGAGGAGGAAAATCCTGAAGCTGCTGTCACTACAGCAGCTAAAGGAAAAGAAAAAGCAGAAGTTGATCCCCAATAGCAGAAAGCAGCAGCAATTAAATTTCCCAAAGCCAGGGCTAAAGAAATGGGTCTTCCCATGCACAAATACTTTGAGTTCAGAGAAGAACAGCTTCAAGCCCTGGAAGCTCTAAGGAAAGAAGAAGAATCTGCCAAAGCTGCTAAGTCTCTTGCACTTCAAGAGGCAAGGAAAGTTAAAATGTTCTCTCTGGAAGTGCAAAAGAAATTAATGGAAACTGCAAAGGGATCAGCAGGAGAGAAGGAAGCAGAAAAAGAAAAGGGTGCTCACGTCTCTGTGACCAAAACACAAGTACCCTCTGCAAGAGCTCAGTTCCACTTTGACAACTTGGCTAGAAGAAAATTTCAGGATGTTGCTGATAGAAGGCTTGCCAAGGAAGCAATTGTCAAAGCTGTTCCCATATCAAGAAAAGGCAGTCAGTGGAAGTTGAAAATAACCAGAACGGGTGCAACAGGCCCAGAACTAGAAACGTATGACTATACTGATGTTGCATAGATGGGATACAGGGAATGGATTGAGTTGGCAGTTGCTCTAAGTGAATCTAAGTCAGAAACGGCAAAGACAATCAGGGCATATGTCAAAATGTTGATGGAGAGAGTAAAGGATCTTGGCCTGATCTCAAAAGAAGATAGTAAAGGTGTCTATGTGACACAACCTAAGATAAAGGCCAGGAGGACAAGGAAGGATACTGAGCTGGAGGAACTCCTCATTATGATTGAATAGGGTGATATCGTTGTGGAAATCAAAGGAGTAAACCACAGTCTGCCTAAGGGAGTAGAATTTGAAGATGGCAAGCTGATTGAAGAACCTGAACTGGGGGTATTTTTTGTGGATCCCCTAACACAGCAGAAATGCTTTCAAAGAGCATCTGATCTTCACAAAGTAGGTCTCAAACAGCTTGTGGCATTCAGACTGTCAAACTCCTTTAAGCAATCCGTTATGTGGAGAGCAGCTATTTGGGATCAGCTTAGAAGATTCCATGAAAGAGGAGAGCTCAATCATCCAAATTTTATGTTCCTTAGAGTTGAAATTGAAGAATTGGATGAAACCAGAGAGCACCTGGAGAAAATGTTTGGAAAAGGAATGCCACCACCACTATCTTGAAGTTCATCTACCATCACGGTAGGTGAAGAATGGAACCTGTCTATCAGTTGGACAGGCTTACCATTATTTGCTCCCAACAAAAACAGTCCAAAATATGCTGTACGTTAGTTGTACTTTAATTACATAAGTTGTAATTTTTCTTTTGTATCAGTTGTAATGTACATCAGTACATCAGTTGTACTTTTGTAAAAACATGTGTTGTTTTATGTAATCAAGAATCAATGTATCTATAAATTGATCTTTTACTTTACTTTCATATTATAATTTTATTTCAGTAAATGTACTGTCAAAATATATAATGATTTTTGATAAGGACAGCTTAGACTGGTTGTTGCAAATAGGAGGAAATTGTTAGGCACAAAAAGGCCTCAGTCAAACCTGTTCTGCATCTGGGGGGGAGATTCTTAATCAAACTTGTTGATGCATTTGAAGGTTGAATTTAAGGCCTGTTATATGCCTTATTGAAACCTGAAAATGATTTGCAATATCAGTCCAAAGCTGTTCTATATGTTGCATGTGTTGCAACAAAGACAGTTTGTCCAAAGTGTTCAGTCTGCTGAACAGGCTGGACATAAACTGTCTACGCTGCTCTACACTGGTGAGCAGCTTGGGCAGTCTACAAGTGTTCTGTACTTTGTGAACACCCATGTTTTTTGTGAACAGGCTAAACACTCTATGGAATATGTTTCCAAGTCCTCATGTACTGTTTTTGGCTTAAAGATCAGTTTACAAAGTCGAAGACAAAGTGGAAAACAGAACTGCTCAGCCTACCCACGTTGTTCTGTCACATGAAGACAAAAGGATATTTGAAAAAGGGTGATAGACCTTTTTCTTATATCAAAATAGGCCTTAACTAAGAAAGAAAGACACAAAGTTGACATTCCTTATTTAGTTAAAGCTAATGCAACAGTAGACAAAAAGAAAAGACAAAAGTTCTGCACACATGAAGACAAGTCTGCTTTTCAGAATGTGAAAAAAAGTTTATGTTGTCTTTTGTAAGGTCTACACACTACGGATCTATCTAGACGCGAGACCGTCAACGAGTGCGGAATCCTCGTTAACGGGTTGACGGAAACAACTCTCACACGGAACACGGAGACTATCAACAAGCTGTACGGACGAACATGAACGCACCTACTAGATGATTCTCTCCGAAAGAACACTCACAAAGCTGATAAACTCGAGATCGCCTATTTGCTTAATCCCTCACGAATTCTGCAAAAGTCTCTTAATTATTCGAGTCTATCCCTAATTATAGAGCCTCATTCGAGTTTGTCATCGGCCAAACTCGAATCAGGCGCAAGGCCCATTCGAGTTTGTCCCCTTGACTTTCTTGAATCTGCCTTATGATGTACATTCGAATCTGCCTAAGGAACACATTCGAATCTGTCATAGATTCGAATGTCAGTCCTTAGAGAATTCGAATTTACTCTTTCACATATTTAACTTAGTATTGAAACTTATGTTTTCAACTTATGCTTGAATTTATCTTTGAACTTTATGTTTGAACTTCTTGTAATACATTACATCAAGTCCAAACATACAATCAATAACAATCAAACATATATAAACATATATATCAAATACTCGTTAATTCCAAATACTTTGAATATTACTTAAATCAAAATGCTAGATCACTTAGACTGTTATCGTCACACAGGGTGTACCAACAGACTCCCCCTTGACGATAGCTTCTAACAATTCTCACATTTGATTAAGTACTTTGTTTATTTATTTAAATTACTGCCAGCATACAAACCTTTCTCGATACAAACTTTAACTACATTTTCATATTTCCTAGCCTCGCTATCCATATGAGCGTCGCTTGAGATCTTATGAGCGTGTAGCACTTGTATAACACCTTGCCTTTTATTTGCATTTTTATTTTTAAGTATTTTGAGCAATTTGCATAAAATGATGTAATTTCGAGATTTAGTATAAATAGGAGTTGGGTGCTCCATTTTCTCACTTTTGCAAAAACCTTCTAGCAAATTCCAGAGCTTCTCTCTCTAACCCGAAACTTCTCTCTAGCTTTTCTCCCAAACCGACCGGCCAAATCTCGTGTTCTATACGTCATCGGAAAGATCTCGAAGAGTAGAACACGAATCTGCTATTGCATGTGAGATTTCGTACGGATTTGAGGTAAGAATTGATCAATTTCGTTTTCTGCATTTTTGGTTTTGAAACTATAAATCCGAATTTATCATTCTAGGCGATTTAAAGCTGATTTCGTCTGAGTTTTTGCTAAAATATGGTAGATTATGTATAATATAACTAAACCGAGGCTTATTACTTAGATTATTTGTGGATTTGAGGCTTGAAATGCATGTTTAAAGCTGTAGCATATGAACAAACTCGAGAATGCGTAGAACAAACTCGAAAATAGATAGATCAGACTCGAATAGAGTTAAATTCGAGTATGGGGTTCGAATCTAGCCTCAGATTCGAATGAAGGTTCGAATCTAAGACCCCTTCGAGTCTGTCATCGAGTCTGACTCCCTATGTTCGAGTCTGTACCTTCGAATTTAGCATGATGAGGTTCGAATCTAACCATTGTTTCGAATCTGCCTTCGAATCTGTCTACATGTGCTCGAATCTATCCATTAAATTCGAATTTAATTTATAAAAATTAATGAGCAACGCGTAAATTAGCAAAATAAATAGCAAAATGATTAGTTAGAAGTTATGGCTTATAGATATAGGAATATTGAGCTAGCAATATTAATTTAGCACATGTTCTGTAATATTAAACTTCAGATATTATACATAAGCTGTTTAGCCCAGCTGCGAGTCAAAGCCAGTGCCAGACTATATTAAAGCCTAGATAAGCAAGTGCAAGCGTTATAAAGCAATTTAAAGCGTAAATAAGCCCGAGCAAGTATTCAAAGCATTTTCAGTACTGTGAGTAACAGTTATTCTTGTTTACATGTTTTATATGAAATTGAGACATAAATTGCTTCTATGTGACTTCTTTGGAATTCAATAGACTTTTGTGAGTGAAGGCGAAAACTGTGGTACAGGTGATGCCCAGCTTAGCCGGATCTTACATTTGATCTATTAATATGCATATTTATCTGCTATCTGTTTATTGTTCTGCATACTATACAGCAAACTTTGTGTTAGCGTTTCTTTGTGCATCTCATAAGCATTATATTTAGCGAGCAAGCAATTCTGATGTTCACCACTACCCCTTGAGCATTATGCGGGTAGCTAGCCCCGCATCACAGATTGATCATCTGTCAGCGGTAAACCCATAGTGGTGGCATCTCCGTTCTGCGTGAAATGTCTCAATTGTGCAGCGTTCTTTCTGGGTATTAAGCAAATGAGCAAGCAAGCAAGCAAGCATAACAGCCTTTATAGGCATTTTCGCCTCATATTTTACATGCATCCTTGAATATCTGTTTACTCACTAAGCATTAGCTTACAGTTGCTATTCACAATTTTTACAGGAAAAGGTAAAGAACAAGCTGGACCTTCTGCTTAGGTCTATTATCTGATCTGCCCAGAGGACTTAGCTAACTTTCAGCTTGTGGTATAGCTTTATGATGCCTTGGGTTCTGGGTAGCTGCTTATATTTTAATTGTGATGTTTTTAGCAACTTAGTACTGTAACCTTGTAGCACGTGTAGTGCAAGACTTATTATAACGTTTTATTTAGCTTTATGCATTTATTGTTATTCCTGGGATAAGCAAGCGTGTTTTAAAGCAAGGATGTGACAGGATGGTATCAGAGCATTAGTTTGAGGGATTCAAGTGTTAGCAATAACACTTGGACTCAAACTTTTAAGCGAAGATATTAGCTTTGAATGTCTAGGCTTTAACTTGACCTGAGATAGGCTTTGACTTTGCTTTAGGAATTGGGAAATGGGGTAGAATAGGAGTTATGCCTATTCTTATGCAAGTATTATTTATATAATTTCAGAACATGTCTGGATCTGGTGAAGGAGCTGGAGGTGGACTCACTCCTGAACAGATCATGCAAATAATGCAAACGATGCTCAATGAAAACAACGAGCGTCAAGCTAAATTTTTGCAAGACCAGTTTCGTGCCCGTGATGAAGCCGAAACTAGGCGAAGGGAAGAACGCCAGAAGAAGCAGCATGAAGACACTGGACGCCGAAATGACGACACCGACGAGGAGGAAGCCCCTGTAGTCCCTCCTAAGGGCTGCAACTTCTGTTATTTCAAGGCTTGCGGAGCTCAACCCTTCAAGAGTGCTGCAAACTCGATTGAAGCGCTCGAGTGGATCACTGGCATTGAGCGAATATTTCTCATCAGCGACTGTGCTGAAGCATCCAAGGTCAGCTTTGCTACTACACTGTTCGAGGGTGGCGCTGTTATGTGGTGGAGGTCTCAGGAAAACATGCACGGAGCCAACTGGATTAAGTCCCTATCTTGGGATGAATTCAAAGTTATTTTCTTTCGTCAGTACTTCCCAGCTGATGAAAAGAAGCGTTTGGAAGAGAAGCTGATGTCTCTTACTCAGGGAACCAAATCGGTGACTGAGTATGAGATTGAATTCACCCGACTAAGCTTGCTGTCTGACTATCAAGTCGCTACTGAAGAGCGAAAGATCGACCGTTTTCTTATGGGTCTACATCCCGAGTATCAGAAGTTCTTGAAGCACCGGGGATATACCAACTATGCTGACTGTGTTGAAGCTGCTCGAATTCTCGAGCAGGATTTTATTCGAGCTGGAGGAGTTCCTACTTCCTCTATTAACCCGACATGTCCATCACCGCCCAAGAAATCGCGCACCGGAAGCTATTCTGGATCTTCATCCAGATATTCTCAGCCACAGCAGTCTCAGTACCGACAGTTCAGCTCGCCTACGGCACAGCAAACTCGATCTTATGCGGTACATTCTGAGCCGAGGCAGTGTCGCCGCTGCCAGAAGTCACACATTGGGCGTTGTAACCCCAATGATGTGAGGTGCTATGTGTGCAACGAAATAGGACATAGCAGTGAAGAATGTCCTAACAGAGTTAAAGTTTGCAACAATTGTTTACGCTCTGGACATAATGAGCATGCATGTACGCATCCGTTTAGCATGATTTACCCGAGTGCAGAGCATCATCCGCGATTGCAGCAGCAGCAATACCGACCTCAGCAACAACATCAACAACAACAGCAAAGACAAAATCAACCGGCCCGGCATAGCACATCGCGAGGAGGTTCTAGTCGCCGTAACGAGCCAACTAGGAGTCAGAATCGCGCATTCCAAATAACAGCCGAGCAAGCGAAGGAAATACCAGATGTGGTATCTGGTACGTTTCTTGTTAACTCTATCCCTGCTAGAGTTATTTTCGATTCAGGAGCCAATCGCTCTTTTATATCAAGTGCATTTGCATCTAAGCTTGGAATTACTCCGACAACTCTGCCTGTTATATTTGATATCGAAACGGCCAGTAACGTGTGCGTGTCCACCGATAAAATTTACCGCGACTGCATAATTCTGTTAGATAATTGCACGTTCCAACTTGACCTCATTCCTATGGACTTTCACGAATTCGACGTCATCGTCGGTATGGATTGGCTTGATCATCATGACGCCAACATTGTCTGCAAGAAGAAGTTGATAAAGCTCACTACACCGGATGGCCGCAGTATCTGCATCTATGGTGACAGAAAGAAAGGTGACTTATGTTTAATTTCTGTAGTCAAAGCTAGGAAACATATAGCTAAGGGTTGCGTGTCATACTTAGCATATGCAATAGATGCTAAGTCTGAAAAGAAAACTTTAGCCGAGGTACCGATAGCCTCTGAATTTCCAGATGTCTTTCCCGAGGACATCTCTGGACTCCCACCAGACCGTCAGGTGGAGTTCAGAATTGATTTAGTGCCCGGCGCGGCACCAATTGCTCGAGCCCCGTATAGACTTGCACCTGCTGAGATGCAAGAAATGATGAAGCAATTGCAAGAATTGCTTGACAAGGGACTCATACGACCAAGTTCATCTCCCTGGGGAGCTCCTGTTTTATTCGTTAAGAAGAAAGATGGGACTCTCCGGATGTGCATTGATTATAGGGAGTTGAACAAGGTAACAATAAAGAACAAATATCCATTGCCCAGAATAGACGATCTTTTCGACCAGCTTCAGGGAGCCAGTTACTTCTCAAAGATCGATCTTAGATCTGGGTATCATCAGCTCAAAGTTCATGAAGAAGACGTCCCTAAAACGGCTTTCCGTACCAGATATGGGCATTACGAGTTTCTTGTTATGCCCTTTGGCCTTACAAACGCTCCTGCGGCGTTCATGGATCTGATGAACCGCGTTTGTAGACCAATGCTCGATAAGTCTGTTATCGTCTTTATAGACGATATTCTCATCTACTCGAAAACTGAAGCTGAGCATGCTGTGCATCTTAGAGAGCTGCTAGAGTTGCTGCGCAAGGAGCGACTTTACGCCAAGTTCTCTAAATGCGAATTTTGGTTGCGACAGGTGCTTGCAATCTCGATTTATTTATTTTTAAGCTTATCTTTTCTTAAATTCATGCTCAGCGTTAACTTGCAAAATCTTGTATCTTATCAGATACAATTCCTTGGTCATGTGATATCTGGTGAAGGAATCTCTGTGGATCCTTCTAAGATAGAAGCCATTCAAAATTGGGAAGCTCCCAAATCAGCTACTGAGATCCGAAGTTTCTTGGGATTGGCGGGTTACTACCGTCGATTCATTAAGGACTTCTCAAAACTAGCCATGCCTCTTACATCTCTTACTCGCAAGAATGTTCCCTTTATTTGGGAAGAAGCTCAAGAGACCGCCTTCCAAACTTTAAAGCAGAAACTCACCGAAGCGCCTATTCTGGCCTTACCCGAAGGTAATGAAGACTTTGTAGTCTTCAGCGATGCTTCATATCAAGGGCTTGGGTGTGTTTTGATGCAAAGAGGCAGAGTCATAGCATATGCTTCTCGCCAACTTAAGGATCATGAAAAGAGTCATCCGACTCATGACCTTGAACTTGCTGCTGTGACTTTTGCGTTGAAAACATGGCGGCATTATCTCTACGGCACCAAATGTCAGCTGTATACGGATCACAAGAGCCTTAAGTATATATTCAGCCAGAAGGAGCTCAACATGCGCCAGCGACGCTCCATGGAACTCATCAAAGACTATGACTGTGATATTCTTTATCACCCTGGCAAAGCGAATGTGGTGGCCGACGCATTGAGTCGTAAATCCTACTCTGCTAAATGTCTCTATACCTTGACTCATACTTTGTTTTCATCTACTCTGATTGATGAAATTCTCGTTTCTCAAACCGAAGCCCTAAAAGAAGAAAACCTCAACTCTGAGGACATGAAAGGGCAACTTCAGTTCTTAACCGATAGCCCTCGTGGCTTGAAGCTTTTCAAAAATCGTGTCTGGGTTCCGAAATTTGGTAATGTTCGACAGAAAATTCTTTCGGAAGCCCACTGTTCTAACTTCTCGGTACATCCTGGCAGCACCAAGATGTACAACGATCTAAAAGCCGAATATTGGTGGCCCGGTATGAAAAGAGACGTAGGCCAATATGTTGATAATTGTGTTACATGCCGATTAGTCAAAGCGGAGCATCAGCAGCCTTACGGCAGTCTTCAGCCCTTACCGATCCCCGAGTGGAAGTTCGATCACATAACTATGGACTTTGTGACGAAGTTGCCGACTACACGAAGACAGCACGACGCAATATGGGTTATCGTGGATCGCCTAACCAAAGTCGCACATTTCATTCCGATTCGCGAAAACTATTCACTTGAGAAACTAGCCAAGTTGTACATAGACGAGATCGTTACACGACACGGTGTGCCTTTGTCAATTGTTTCCGACCGCGACAGCCGATTCACTTCGAGGTTCTGGAGTGCATTACAAGATGGATTAGGCACTAAGATCAGAATGAGCACAGCGTATCATCCACAGCCTGATGGCCAGAGTGAGCGTACGATCCTTACACTCGAAGACATGCTGCGGGCATGTGTTCTTGAGTTTAGCGGTAGTTGGGATGACCACTTGCCGTTAGCAGAATTTTCTTACAACAATAGTTACCACTCATCCATCAAAGCCGCACCTTTCGAAGCCTTATACGGACGCAAGTGCCGAACTCCTACGTGTTGGCATGAAGCCGGTGAAGCACCAATCGCCGGTCCCGAGCTACTTCAGCAGACAAATGAAAAGATCCGAATCATACGTCAACGATTGGAAACTGCTCAATCTCGACAGAAATCGTATCACGACCGACGCCATAAACCTTTAGAATTCCAGAAGGACGACTATGTTGTATTAAAAGTCTCGCCGATGAAAGGTGTGTTCAGATTCGGCAAGCGTGGCAAGTTAGCACCACGATTCGTTGGTCCTTTCAAGATCACCGAGCGTGTTGGAATTCAATCTTATCTGTTGGACTTGCCGAGCGAACTGTCCAACATACACCCTGTATTTCACGTGTCGCAGCTTAGGAAGTGCAAAGAAGATGACAGAGAAAAGTGGGCCGATCATCTAACTTACAAGATTAACGAGAAACTGCAATGTGACGAGCCTGAGGTTATTCTAGAGACAAAGATGAAGAAGCTGAGAAATAGAGAAGTAGCAATGGTGTTGGTGCAGTGGAGGACTTCTCACGGAATTTCTCAGACCTGGGAATCTGAGGAAGACATGAGAGTTCGATATCCGCATCTGTTTGAGCCTTAGGTACTTCGAGGACGAAGTGCAAGCGTGGTGGGCTCATACTATAACACCTTGCCTTTTATTTGCATTTTTTTTTTTAAGTATTTTGAGCAATTTGCGTAAAATGATGTAATTTCGAGATTTAGTATAAATAGGAGTTGGGTGCTCCATTTTCTCACTTTTGCAAAAACCTTCTAGCAAATTCCAGAGCTTCTCTCTCTAACCCGAAACTTCTCTCTAGCTTTTCTCCCAAACCGACCGGCCAAATCTCGTGTTCTATACGTCATCGGAAAGATCTCGAAGAGTAGAACACGAATCTGCTATTGCGTGTGAGATTTCGTACGGATTTGAGGTAAGAATCGATCAATTTCGTTTTCTGCATTTTTGGTTTTGAAACTATAAATCCGAATTTATCATTCTAGGCGATTTAAAGCTGGTTTCGTCTGAGTTTTTGCTAAAATATGGTAGATTATGTATAATATAACTAAACCGAGGCTTATTACTTAGATTATTTGTGGATTTGAGGCTTGAAATGCATGTTTAAAGCTGTAGCATATGAACAAACTCGAGAATGCGTAGAACAAACTCGAAAATAGATAGATCAGACTCGAATAGAGTTAAATTCGAGTATGGGGTTCGAATCTAGCCTCAGATTCGAATGAAGGTTCGAATCTAAGACCCCTTCGAGTCTGTCATCGAGTCTGACTCCCTATGTTCGAGTCTGTACCTTCGAATTTAGCATGATGAGGTTCGAATCTAACCATTGTTTCGAATCTACCTTCGAATCTGTCTACATGTGCTCGAATCTATCCATTAAATTCGAATTTAATTTATAAAAATTAATGAGCAACGCGTAAATTAGCAAAATAAATAGCAAAATGATTAGTTAGAAGTTATGGCTTATAGATATAGGAATATTGAGCTAGCAATATTAATTTAGCACATGTTCTGTAATATTAAACTTCAGATATTATACATAAGCTGTTTAGCCCAGCTGCGAGTCAAAGCCAGTGCCAGACTATATTAAAGCCTAGATAAGCAAGTGCAAGCGTTATAAAGCAATTTAAAGCGTAAATAAGCCCGAGCAAGTATTCAAAGCATTTTCAGTACTGTGAGTAACAGTTATTCTTGTTTACATGTTTTATATGAAATTGAGACATAAATTGCTTCTATGTGACTTCTTTGGAATTCAATAGACTTTTGTGAGTGAAGGCGAACACTGTGGTACAGGTGATGCCCAGCTTAGCCGGATCTTACATTTGATCTATTAATATGCATATTTATCTGCTATCTGTTTATTGTTCTGCATACTATACAGCAAGCCTTGTTTTAGCGTTTCTTTGTGCATCTCATAAGCATTATATTAGCGAGCAAGCAATTCTGATGTTCACCACTATCCCTTGAGCATTATGCGGGTAGCTAGCCCCGCATCACAGATTGATCATCTGTCAGCGGTAAACCCATAGTGGTGGCATCTCCGTTCTGCGTGAAATGTCTCAATTGTGCAGCGTTCTTTCTGGGTATTAAGCAAATGAGCAAGCAAGCAAGCAAGCAAGCATAACAGCCTTTATAGGCATTTTCGCCTCATATTTTACATGCATTCTTGAATATCTGTTTACTCACTAAGCATTAGCTTACAGTTGCTACTCACAATTTTTACAGGAAAAGGTAAAGAACAAGCTGGACCTTCTGCTTAGGTCTATTTTCTGATCAACCCAGAGGACTTAGCTAACTTTCAGCTTGTGGTATAGCTTTATGGTGCCTTGGGTTTTGGGTAGCTGCTTTTATTTATGTTATGATGTTTTTAGCAACTTAGTACTGTAACCTTGTAGCACGAGTAGTGCAAGACTTATTGTAATATTTTATTTAGCTTTATGCATTTATTCTTATTTCCTGGGATTAGCAAGCGTGTTTTGAAGCAAGGATGTGACAACTTGTAGGTCATCTTTAGAGAGGTTTACAAGGTGAAGGGGATCATAGACTCTAAGAATCACGTTTTCTTCGAAGTCCTCCATCACAGCTTCTCCTGTGTCACTTTCCACATACCACCAATTTAGATTCTTCATGACGTCCTGTGGCATTGGCTTGAGAGGAACCTTTCTCAGACATCTAACTGGTTTGTATTGTATTTTCATCCATGGACGACCAGTTAGAGGGTCAATCCGAGTATGATCCATTACTTGTTTACCTACCTTTGGATTGAGCCGTTCGAACTTCCTAGACCTCCCTTTTTTTCTTATGATCTTTGCAATTATTTCATCATAAGGGTCGTTGCCGATGTTGATTAGCTCCTTCCATGCTAACGCTTTTATTTCAATCTTTGTCAAGGAGTTGAACACTTTCAGAGTTTTCCTGAGATACTGGAGACCATCTTTTCTTTTGATAATGAATAGCTGCAATTCCCGATCAAAGAACAAGCTCAATATACTTCCTGAGAGCTCTCCAGTACCCAGCACACGTATCTTCTTTTTCAGCTCCAACTCTCTTTTCTCTGCCCTAAACCATAGTTTTCTTTTCTCTTCATTGGTAAGTTCTCTGGCAGGTTCTTCACTTGCTGATTCAACATTTAAAGCAGCGTTTACCACTTCTATGTCAATCATATGATTTCCTTCCGTTATGTAAGTATCTGTGATGGGTTTTTGCTGAACATTGATCTCATTTGCTTCATCATCTTCATCAACAGAAACTTCATCATCAGATTTCCAATCTGTTACATCTTCCGGCACAAATTATCCTTCTTCTAACTCATCCATATCGTCCTCAAAATCAAATCCAAAGTCAAAAGGGTCTTCATTGATATCCATTAGCGCTTCGATCATTTCGTGTATCTCCGACTCTGAGACTTTTGATGAACTGGCCTCTCCTCTTTCAGCTCCCGATTGACCTGGCTCCCCCTGAGTCTCAGCAAGCTGAGCAGCAGAAAAATCTACTGGCTCATCTCTTTGCGCGCTAGGATCATTGTCGTCATTATCTTCATCCTTATCTTCATCCCTGGGCGGCTCTTCTTGATCACGGCAGCTTGTTTCCCCTGAGCCTTTAGATTTTGCAATAATTGCTCAATCAGGGAGCACATCGATCGTATCTCAGCCGCTTGATCGGCAACAAAGGTTTTAAGTTCCATGTTGTCTTCCTGAACCTTGCCCACAACCTTCTTCAGCTCGGCATTCTCGATATCTAGTTGATCATTATGCTTTTGTATTTCGCTGAGAGCCGTTGTCAAACCAAAGATTTGAATGTGTTGGAAGTCGACTCTGCTCTTCAGCTCAGAAAACCGTTTATTCTCCATGAAGGTGGATGAAGTGGATGGTATGGATTGTATGGGGGTTGGAATGATTGGAGATGGAATGTATGGTTCAACGGGTGGTGGTGGTGGTGGTATGATAGATTGAGCAAGTGGAGGTTGAGGTATTTCTGGCTGTGCAGCAGAAGCTGAGGTAGCTCCCTGCATAAATCGATGGCGTTTTGCCCTTTTCCTTGTGACCAACGGGGCAACATCTTCCTCCTCAAAATCAGAGTCATCAGACTCCCTTGATGCTCGTCGCCTTGTAGTTTCTTCAGTCACCACTAATCACGATCCATATGTTCCTATTTGTATGGATGGTTCTTCAGTTATAGTCTCTGGAACTTCAACTTCTATCTCTTCCATATTTTCAGACTCAGAAGTTGAGATGGCTTCTCCTTCTGGCACTGATTGATACTCATCAATTTGCCTAAGAATGTCATCTTCTCCTTCTGGAGGCTCTAACAATTCCCCAACTAACTCTGCCGTAATTTCTTCATTTGCATTTGGAACTGCTTCCCGAATCTCGTGCAATGTTTGACATAACTGATTAGATGTCGGAACAGATAATGCTGGTGCACTTGAAGGTCCAGCCTCTTGTGGCTCTTGAACTTGACTAGTAGAAGGCCTATCTGCCTGTATTTGACTCGCAGAAGGTCTTTGGCGTCTTCTCTGCTGCTGAGGCCTTTGTTGTTGTTGACGTGGTTGCTGTGGCTGCCGCTACTGAAGTTGTACCTCACCTGCCCAGTTAGCATTGTCAGGAGCCACAAAGTTCGGGTCGATCACAGCACCGAACAAAGGTGTCTCTATTGGGACTGCTAACCTTCCTCTATGAGAGGAGCAATCGGTAAAATTCTCTTATCAATTACTGCAACGCTCTGAATATCGTTCATCTGCGGCAGATTTGGCAAGAAGTGCCTGATGAGCATCATCACAAAGCGGGGGTAAAGTAACAATCTTTCTCGTTCCGGAGCCGTTATCTGATGAACGAACTCTGAGAAGAACATTTCGGAAAAGCTGAAACGTCGATTATAAACCAAAGCGATCATGCGAGATTGAATCTTGGACACTATGTAATCAAATCCCGCTTTCTTCGCCGCGAAGCATACCATGAACACGTGCGCCAGATATCGCCATTGGCCAATGAGCCCACTCTTCATATAGGATGTCTTAGTAATATCCAAACTATATCCCATCCTTACAAAGGCAGGCTGCCTAATACGTAATGGGAAATCTATAGGCCCATTCTCTTGCTCCTGAGTTCCCAGCTGCAGAACTTGGCGTAGCATATCAGCAGAAAATACCAACGGATTACCAGCAATCCTTATCCTAAGAACTGTCGGAGTGACAGTGCAATCGACTTGCAAATGTTCATAGAATTGGCGCACATAAGGATTCACAATTTGAATGTTATGAGACAGTGCATATGAGATTCTGGACTCCACTAAGAAATCCACCATTTGACGGAAAGCCTGCGCTTCAGGGATAGCATGGTCAGGGGAAATGACCATATTATGCTTTGGAACAAATACTCTATCCGCCATATCTGCACAATATATCAAATAAATTATTAGAATTATTAAAAACGAATAAACTTGTTTAAATTCACATTTGTTTAATTTTGTACTTGTTCAAGAACAAAATCTAACACTTATGAATTTCTACAAATTTAATTAAGAATTAAATTAAATAATTCAAATATAGTGACAAACTCGAACATCAGATTCGAATGAACATATATTCGAGTTTGATGACACATTCGAGTTTAATGACCATTCGAGTTTACTGACAAACTCGAATTTGGCAATGAACAGATTCGAATGAGTTGGCCACCATCATCACAAAAATCCATGATTTTAACCATGTTAGACTCAGAAAATCACATCTATTAGTCCTACTAGGTTCTAATCAATGATATTTGCATTTAATTTGACTTTTTACCGGTCCAAACTTTGTAATTTTGAAAAACAAGTTTTCTACCAATAAACCTTCAACATTCAATGATTTTGGTTTAAATGGAGTATAATACGACTTAAATCTTGTATAATCAACTTGGTTATTCCTAGATCTACGGGTAGTATCGAACCCACACGGACAGAAACTCGACAAATAGTGATATCTTGAAAATGACAAACTCGAGAGAATAGATTCGAAATTGCCAGACAAACTCGAGGGAGCAAATTCGAAAAAGATGAATTAATGACCATTACTGTTAACCTATTTATACCACCAACCTTCGAGTTTAGTGACAGATTTGAATCTACTGACAGATTCGAGTCCTGCAATTTTCGAGTTTAGCTTAAACTCGAATTCACCCCTGAAACTTTGAAAATGTCAAAAATTTTGGAAATAAATTCAACTTTTTCAACCTTTTCAACCTTATCGTGTAACGGGATAAACTATGCCAAATCTTTTACCCTAAGCACAAGATTTTCACGCAATGTTTATTTTATTCAACTATGAATGCACCCTCAGTAATTTTTGACCTTTTTCCTAAGAAAAATTAAAAATAAAATAAAATAAAATAGTAAAAGTAAAAATAAGATTTTTAAAATTTTGAACAAAAATTTAACTTAGACTTAAACTACATTTATTAAAATTTACAACCTATGCTAAAGACTTAACAAATTATTTTTGATGTGTGAAGACCTCCCCTTACGGGGCAGGCCTCAGAGTCTAGGTCCCACATTATGCAACACGGTATCAATCATAACTAAGATAGAGTAATTTAAGTTGCGGAATTTCAGATCACAAGTACAAACATTAGGATAAGCTTAATACAATTTTAGTTCAGATTACAATTTTCAAATTAAAATTATAAAGGGCACAAGACTATTCTAATTCCTGTCATCATACATTCAAATCAAATCTACCCAGACCACTACAATTATCTTCTGCCAATCAGTACCGAAGGGTTTGCTGAGTAGTGCTCTATAGAAAACTTCAATCTTGATCCTGTAAGACCTAAGAACTAGGTCCGGCAGGTGACTTTCCTTTATCTTTTCCTGTAAAAGGTTCAAATAGCAACTGTAAGCATGGCTTAGTGAGAATATAGATTTTCAGATTACATGCATTAATCAAGCGGATCATGGGTCAAAGCCTGATATGTCGTCTGGACTTCCGCTACAGCCACTCATGATTGAGACATAGAATTCATAGAATTGGATGATATTCAGCCCACGCTCACGCTTTTAGTGGAAGCTATCCACTTATGCTGGGCTAGCTACCAGCGGTCTTCATGGGGGAACATCGGAGTGTCTATACCAAGTTCAATAGAACTGATGAAGTAGCATGGTCTAGAATAATAGACCGACATGGCTAATCATGCTAAGCTGAATCAATATGTCAAAGATACGAGTAATAATGAAAGCATAACTCATCAAGGTAATGATAGCAATAAACTCATAGCAATATCTGAAATGAATAGTAAGTACAATGTCATGCGAAATGATAAGTCAAATAGCTATCATGATCCACAGGGCATCACCGAACCATGGTGTGCACAGGTCACAATCCAGCTGAGCATTCATGAATGTCAAATAATCTATCATCAACAATATATCTCAATCGGAAGTCTAGCATGCAAAACTGAATATCTATAACTCACTGCTTCTGGGGTCTTTATCTAGCAGATTTATTTCCACCACCTGATTTATCTCAGGAGTTATCTTTAATCTTTCTGAACTCTGGCTTTGCCTTTTGAATCTTTAGTTCTTTAATTCTTTGTTCAGATTTATCTGAACCTGTCCAGAATTTATCATATCTTATCATTATAAATCTTTGGAATTTCATTGATTTGATTCTGATAACTCATAATCTTTTCAAATGTATTTTATGCCCAAATCTTGTATATGAACATCTCATATTTCGTTTAATATGGCATAGTATTGGTTCTAAATTATATATATCATTAAGCCATAAAAGCATATCCAAAAGTTAGTTTATTAGCCTTAATTTCGGATCTTAATAATAACATCCGAATTCGCACCATCAGGGACCGACTCGGCGAGTCGGTTAAGACAACTCGGCGAGTGGAGGTCCGAAATTCGGATCTTCGGCCGAATTCGTATGCATCCGAAAAGTCTATGGAGCCGAGATTATCCATCCGAACTCGGTTCAAAACGGATTTGGATCACATCCGAACTCGGGTCAAACCGAATTCGGATTATATCCGAACTCGGATCTAAATCGAAATTAGGATCCAACACTTATAAAATTTTTTAAGAGAAATTCATGGTGTTCTTGGCGACTCGCCGAGTCGACTTGCAGATTTGCAGGTCGACCCTTACGGGTTTTACCAAAAGTTCACCAAACTTAAATTTTAATCACATGCAATTGAATCTAAAGTTATATTATCAATCTTAGGGTGTTTTTACACTATTTTACCCTTCTTTAACACATTAAATCATCCAGATTTGTCCCAAATGTTGAATTTTCTCAAGAACATAAAAGTTTATAAAAACTCAGATTTTTGATGATTTTGGATGATTTATGCTACGATTTTTGTTTCTAAATCATTTATAGGTTCCATTACATGATTTCTAACCAACATTTCAAATATGCAACATAATTTTTTTACAGATTATAAATCCGAATTTGTACATTTAAATTCTTAAAAATACAAACTAAAACTTAGAATTTAGTTTTTATTACCTTAATGTTCTTCTGATTCTTGATAATCTTTAGCTAATTTCACGAATTCCTCTTCTAATCTTGATGTTCCAGCAGATTTTTTTTAAAGTGAGATTGAGAGAATTTGAATGTTGAGAGATGATGAAAATGAAGAAATAAAGACTTAGAGTCTTTTTATTTCAAGACATTCAAATATTGACACAATTGGTCCCTCCACATCTGATTTTCATTTAAATACAGATTTATCTTCATTTTATCATCACTAATTTAATTTATCTTAATTAAATATTTTCATTACTTAATTAAAATTACAATACAAATGATGAAATAAAATTACATTATTGAATCAAAACAGAAATTAACGTTAAGTAAAAAGCTAGGTTGTTACAGAATGGGCTCCACCACGCACAAACTTCGTCCCCGAAGTTAGCTATGGTCGAACAGACTTGGATAAGTAGCTTTCATGCTATCTTTTGATTCCCAAGACTGATGCGAACCCTTGTGGTGTTTCCACTGGACGAGCACCATTTGTATCTCTTTATTACGAAGCTTTTTGGTCTTCGAGTCCAGAATACATTCTGGCTCTTCAACCACTCGAAGCTTTTCATCAATTTGCAGATTAACATGTGGTATTTGCACTTCTCTTTCGTCGGCTAAGCTCTTTCGTAGATGACTAACATGGAATACAGGATGTATTCCCGCTAAGTCAGTTGGCAGTTCAAGACGATAAGATTGATTTCCTATCTTTTCAACAATCTTGAACGGGCCGATAAATCTTGGAGCTAGCTTGTTCCTCTTTATGAACCGGACCACATTCTTCATTGGACATACTTTCAGCATCACCCAATCGTTAACCGCAAAACTTATTGATCTTTGCCGAGTGTCGTAATATGACTTCTGCCTGCTTTGAGCTTCGATAATGTTCCTTCTGACAAGTTGAATCTTGTCATGAGTCAACTGTAGAAGGGCAGGACCGGCTAAAGGCGATTCACCTGTTTCGCACCAACAGGTGGGAGTTCTGCACTTTCGTCCATATAAAGCTTCAAAAGGAGCCATCTTAATCGTGGAATGATAACTGTTGTTGTAAGAGAATTCGACCAAAGGTAAGTGGTCATCCCAGTTACCACCTAGATCAAGAATGCAGGCACGGAGCATATCTTCCAGAGTTAGGATAGTGCGTTCACTTTGGCCATCTGCACTAGGGTGATAAGCTGTACTCATTGAGATTCGAGTACCCATCCCGTCTTGCAGTGCTTTCCAAAATCTCGAAGTGAAACGACTATCACTATCAGAGACGATAGATTTTGGCACACCGTGACGTGAAATAATCTCGGTGATGTACATCTGTGCCAATCTATCAAGAGAGTATGTCTCTTTCATCGGTATGAAATGTGTTGACTTCGTTAATCGATCAACGACTACCCAGATGGAGTCGTGTTGTCTCTTGGTCTTTGGCAATTTCGTGACAAAGTCCATGGTTTTATGCTCCCACTTCCACTCAGGAACTGGCAGTGGTTGCATATCCCCGAAGGGCTTCTGGTGTTCTGCCTTAACCATTTGACATACTATGCAGCTTTCAACGAATTGACCGATGTCTTTCTTCATTCCTGGCCACCAATAATCAGCTTTCAGATCGAAATACATCTTGGAGCTGCCAGGATGAACGGATAACTTGGACTGATGGGCTTCGGATAAAAGAGTGTTGCGAATAGAACCATATTTAGGAATCCAGATTCGGTTTCCCTTGAGACATTGAAGTCCCAAATGATTCATAGATAGAAATTGAAGTTGCCCTTTGAGATTTTCAGAACAGAGATTCTCTTCTTTCAATGCTTCAGCTTGAGCAGATTTAATGTCTTCGATGAGATCAGAAGAGAATACAATTGGAGTCAGGGCATAGCAACACTTTTCCGGATAGACTTTTCTACTCAATGCATCCGCGACCACATTGGCTTTGCCGGGTTGATATAGGATCTCGCAATCATAGTCCTTGATAAGCTCCAAGGACCGACGCTGTTTCATATTCAGATGCTTTTGAGTAAAGAGATGTTTGAGGCTTTTATGGTCGGTGTAAAGCTGACACCGAGTCCCATAGAGATAATGCCGCCAAATTTTTAATGCAAAGGTAACAGCAGCCAACTCAAGATCATGAGTTGGTGCACTTTTCTCGTAATCCTTCAATTGCCTTGAAGCGTAGGCAATGACTTTTCCCCTTTGCATGAGGACACAACCTAAGCCAGTACCAGATGCATCGCTATAAACAACGAAGTCATCATTGCCCTCTGGTAAGGCTAGGATTGGTGTTTGAATGAGATTCTGCTTCAGAGTTTCAAATGCCGCTTGCTGTTTATCTGCCCATACGAAAGGTGTATTCTTTCGTGTTAGCATCGTGAGAGGCACAGCAATTTTCGAGAAGTCCTTAATGAATCGCCGGTAGTAACCTGCCAATCCAAGGAAACTTCTGATTTCGGAGGCATTACGAGGCGTTTGCCACTTCTGAACAGCCTCGACTTTGGACGGATCAACGGAGATGCCTTCGCCAGATACAACATGGCCAAGGAATTGAATCTATAAAGAAATCAAAGTAGAATTCAAGTTTTGAAACAACGAAAGCTTTAAGAAGTAACTCAAGACAATGTAAGATTTTTACCTGTCTGAGCCAAAACTCGCACTTTGAGAATTTTGCATAGAGTCTTTCATTTCTCAATAACTCTATGAACAATATGATCAGCCTCCGTTTTGGAGTAAATCAGGATATCGTCTATGAACACGATGAGTGACTTATCCAGCATTGGTCTGCACACGCGATTCATGAGATCCATGAACGCCGCTGGTGCATTCATTAAACCGAAAGGCATTACGAGAAATTCGTAATGACCATACCTTGTTCGGAAGGCTGTCTTTGGAATATCCTCATCTTTAACTTTTAACTGATGATACCTAGAACGAAGATCGATTTTTGAGAAGTAGCTGGCTCCTTGTAACTGATCAAATAGATCATCGATTCTGGGCAGAGGATATTAATTCTTGATTGTGACTTTGTTCAACTCACGATAATCGATGCACATTCGGAGAGTTCCGTCTTTCTTTTTAACGAATAAGACAGGTGCACCCCACGGAGATGAACTCGGTCGGATAAATCCCTTCTCTAACAGATCTTGCAGTTGTTTTCACATTTCCTGCATTTCTGCAGGCGCAAGTCTGTAGGGAGCTTTAGCGATGGGAGCCGCACCAGGAACTAAGTCAATGCCGAATTCAACTTGACATTCCGGTGGCACTCCAGAAATATCATCAGGGAATACGTCTGGGAACTCACAGACGATCGGAATATCAGACACTGATTTATTGCTATCTTTAGAGACAGTTTCAGACGAGACATAACACAAGTAGGATTCGTGACCCTTAGAAAGATACTTACGCGCTTTCTCAACCGATATAAAACAATGAGCACCTTTACGCTTGTCGCCTTTGATCTCTAACACTCGGCCGTCTGAAGTCTTGATTCGGATGATTCGGCGGTTGCAGACGATTGTAGCCTCGTTGCTCGTTAACCAGTCCATGCCGATGATGACGTCGAACTCTTTTAACAGTATCGGGATAAGATCGAGGTTGAACACAACGTGATTGACAAGTAATGTGCAATTTTGGTAAACAGAATCAGCCATAACGTAAGTGTTACTGGCTTTCTCTATGTCAAGTATAACAGGAAGCTTCGAAGGAAACTTAGATAATCTTTGCGCAAAAGTAGTCGAGATGTATGAACGGCTTGCACCGGAATCGAATAACACACGCGCAGGTATTGAATTTAGTAAAAACGTACCGGTAACCACATCCGGGGTTTCTTTCGCTTCCTCCGTCGTTATTTGGACGCGGGTCCTAACAGTTGGAGTTGCAGCTGAGCTTTTCATTGTAGAACCTCCAGCTGATGACTGTGATTGACCTCGTTGTCCACTGTGGCACTGATACATGAAGTGTCCACGCTTTCCGCATTTAGCACAACCAAGACCTCGTTGAGGGCACTCTTCTCTACTATGGCCGATTCTGCTACACACATAGCACGTGACGTCGTCTGGATTACACAATCCCATATGCGATTTTCTGCATCTCTTGCAGAATCGTGGTGCATTTGTAAGCGAATAAGCTTGAGCTTTTTGCGGCGATCTGTACTGTTGAGACTGCTGTGGTTGCTGAGTCTGAGATTTATTTGGCTTGAAGAATCTGCCGAATCGTTGCTTCTTTGGAGGAGAAGGACATGTCGGGTTCGTTGATGGAGCGTAGAGTTGATCGCCGTACTCTAAATATCCCCTCTCAATTTGCCTTGCCGCTTCAACCATTTCGAGATAATCATTATACTTTATTGCGCTCATTGGGTGTCGATATCTCGGGTTAAGTCCTCCACGAAATCGGTTCATCTTTCTTTCTTCAGTAGCTACCTGATAGGAAGAATATCCACAGAGCCGTGAGAATTCGTGCTCGTACTCGTCTACAGTCTTGGTTCCCTGAGTTAATTGCATCAGTTGAACCTCCATCTTGTCTTGTTGGTCAGCAGCACAATACTTCGCGTTGAACATTTCAAGAAACTGGTCCCATTCTAGAGTCTGGATGACCTCCTCGCCATAAATACTTCTCTGAGTCTTCCACCAGGCACGGGCAGCACCCACGAACAGAGCAGATGCATAACTCACTTTCTTTGACTCCAAGCAATCAGAGATTCTGAAGATTTCTTCAGTATGGCTTATCCAATCCATCGCCTGAATTGGGTTGACTGTACCTTCGAAGTTAAGGGCACCGCTGGCTTTAAAATCCTTGAACTTACAGCCTTTCGGCTGCTCAATTTGGACATTCGGGGTAGAGTTATCAGAATCAGATTCATTATTTTGGATTTGTTTATCTTTTCTCTTATTCTTTTTGCCAGCACGTCTTTTTGCTTCGGCCTCATCTCTAGCCTGAAGCTGGTCTTGCATATTCTTGTTTTGTTGTTCAGTATGTTCAGCTAATAGTTGTTGCATCATTTCAAACATTTGTTGTGGGGTCATGTTGTTGGGAATATCACCTGATCCTGACATCTTTACTGAAAACTAAAATCATTTAACTATCAGTTTATAGACTTAGATCTATGTACCCTTTTTCCCATCCTAACAGTCTGTACATCCTATCTCAGTTCAAACCATCTAAATGATTGATAAATATGTATTGCTTCAGTTTGAGATCAAGTATTACTCACGTAATACTTGATTCACTCAAACTATGGGCTCTGATACCATCCTGTGAAGACCTCCCCTTACGGGGCAGTCCTCAGAGTCTAGGTCCCACATTATGCAACACGGTATCAATCATAACTATGATAGAGTAATTTAAGTTGCGGAATTTCATATTACAAGTACAAACATTAGGATAAGTTTAATACAATTTTAGTTCAGATTACAATTTTCAAATTAAACTTATAAAGGGCACAAGACTATTCTAATTCATGTCATCATACATTCAAATCAAATCTACCCAGACCACCACAATTATCTTCTGCCAATCAGTACCGAAGGGTTAGTCGAGTAGTGGTCTATAGAAAACTTCAATCTTGATCTTGTAAGACCTAAGAACTAGGTCCGGCAGGTGACTTTCCTTTATCTTTTCCTGTAAAAAGTTCAAATAGCAACTGTAAGCATGGCTTAGTGGGAATATAGATTTTCAGATTACATGCATTAATCAAGCGGATCATGGGTCAAAGCGTGATATGTCTGGACTGCCGCTACAGCCACTCATGATTGAGGCATAGAATTCATAGAATTGGATGATGTTCAGCCCACGCTCACGCTTTTAGTGGAAGCTATCCACTTCTGCTGGGCTAGCTACCAGCGGTCTTCATGGGGGAACATCGGAGTGTCTATACCAAGTTCAATAGAACTGGTGAAGTAGCACGGTTTAGAGTAATAGACCGACATGGCTAATCATGCTAAGCTGAATCAATATGTCAAAGATGCGAGTAATAATGAAAGCATAAGTCATCAAGGTCATGATAGCAATAAACTCATAGCAATATCTGAAATGAATAGTAAGTACAATGTCATGCGAAATGATAAGGCAAATAGCTATCATGATCCACAGGGCATCACCGAACCATGGTGTGCACAGGTCACAATCCAGC
Organism: Centrapalus pauciflorus; assembly: GCA_020465985.1. Classification (NCBI taxonomy): domain Eukaryota; kingdom Viridiplantae; phylum Streptophyta; class Magnoliopsida; order Asterales; family Asteraceae; genus Centrapalus; species Centrapalus pauciflorus. The sequence continues at coordinate 26,356 of JAANYP010003650.1, read as the reverse complement.
TGAGCATTCATGAATGTCAAATAATCTATCATCAACAATATATCTCAACCGGAAGTCTAGCATGCAAAACTGAATATCTATAACTCACTGGTTCTGGGGTCTTTATCTAGCAGATTTATTTCCACCACCTGATTTATCTCAGGAGTTATCTTTAATCTCTCTGAACTCTGGCTTTGCCTTTTGAATCTTTAGTTCTTTAATTCTTTGTTCAGATTTATCTGAACCTGTCCAGAATTTATCATATCTTATCACTATAAATATTTGGAATTTCATTGATTTGATTCTGATAACTCATAATCTTTTCAAATGTATTTTATGCCCAAATCTTGTATATGAACATCTCATATTTCGTTTAATAATGCATAGTATTGGTTCTAAATTATATATATCATTAAGCCATAAAAGCATATCCAAAAGTTAGTTTATTAGCCTTAATTTCGGATCTTAATAATAACATTCGAATCCGCACCATCAGGGACCGACTCGGCGAGTCGGTTAAGACAACTCGGCGAGTGGACGTCCGAATCGGATCTTCGGCCGAATTCGTATGCATCCGAAAAGTCTATGGATCCGAGATTATCCATCCGAACTCAGTTCAAAACGGATTTGGATCACATCCGAACTCGGGTCAAACCGAATTCGGATTATATCCGAACTCGGATCTAAATCGAAATTCGGATCCAACACTTATAAAATTTTTTAAGAGAAATTCATGGTGTTCTTGGCGACTCGCCGAGTCACCATAGCGACTCGCCGAGTCGACTTGCAGATTTGCAGGTCAACCCTTACGGGTTTTACCAAAAATTCACCAAACTTAAATTTTAATCACATGCAATTGAATCTAAAGTTATATTATCAATTTTAGGGTGTTTTTACACTATTTTACCCTTCTTTAACACATTAAATCATCCAGATTTGTCCAAAATGTTGAATTTTCTCAAGAACATAAAAGTTTTTAAAAACTCAGATTTTTGATGATTTTGGATGATTTATGCTACGATTTTTGTTTCTAAATCATTTATAGGTTCCATTACATGATTTCTAACCAACATTTCAAACATGCAACATAATTTTTTTACAAATTATAAATCCGAATTTGTACATTTAAATTCTTAAAAATACAAACTAAACCTTAGAATTTAGTTTTTATTACCTTAATGTTCTTCTGATTGTTGATAATCTTTAGCTAATTTCACGAATTCCTCTTCTAATCTTGATGTTCCAGCAGATTTTTTTTTAGAGTGAGATTGAGAGAATTTGAATGTTGAGAGATGATGAAAATGAAGAAATAAAGACTTAGAGTCTTTTTATTTCAAGACTTTCAAATATTGACACAATTGGTCCCTCCACATCTGATTTTCATTTAAATACAGCTTTATCTTCATTTTATCATCAGTAATTTAATTTATCTTAATTAAATATTTTCATTACTTAATTAAAATTACAATACAAATGATGTAATAAAATTACATTATTGAATCAAAACAGAAATTAACGTTAAGTAAAAAAGCTAGGTTGTTACAGAATGGGCTCCACCACGCACAAACTTCGTCTCCGAAGTTAGCTATGTTCGAACAGACTTGGATAGGTAGCTTTCATGATATCTTTTGATTCCCAAGACTGATGCGAACCCTTGTGGTGTTTCCACTAGACGAGCACCATCTGTATCTCTTTATTACGAAGCTTTTTGGTCTTCAAGTCCAGAATACATTCTGGCTCTTCAACCACTCGAAGCTTTTCATCAATTTGCAGATTAACATGTGGTATCTGCACTTCTCTTTCGTCGGCTAAGCTCTTTCGTAGATGACTAACACGGAATACAGGATGTATTCCTGCTAAGTCAGTTGGCAGTTCAAGACGATAAGATTGATTTCCTATCTTTTCAACAATCTTGAACGGGCCGATAAGATTCATTTTATCATCACTAATTTAATTTATCTTAATTAAATATTTTCATTACTTAATTAAAATTACAATACAAATGATGTAATAAAATTACATTATTGAATCAAAACAGAAATTAACGTTAAGTAAAAAGCTAGGTTGTTACACGATGAGCATAGTCAAAGAAAGGTTCAATTAGATAGCGGTGTTAGATACTTACTTTCAGTACTTAAACTTTCACACTTAGGAGTTTTTGATCCCTTTGATTGTTTGGCGTGCCATACCTTTCTAGCTGATTGTTGGTATTTACCCCTTTAAACATGCTACATTTCAGAATATCCCTTGGCATTTTCATATATCATGAAATTATCTTACGTGACTCAGACATAGACATACTTTTATGATCAAGGCATACAGACAATGATTCTAACTTTTTGGTATTTGCAAACTTTCTTTAAAAGACAAACATCGGACACAGGTCTGTATTTACATACAACAAAGTGTCTTAGTTTGACTTAAGGTTTATTTTTTAAACCTAGCAAGACAGCGGTGACAGGTCTGTACCGACGTACAACAAAGCGACTTATCTTGCTAACCCGAATCAAAACAGAGGCAACAGGTCTGTACTTACGTACAACAGAGTTACATGTTTTTGACTCTCAATTCCTTATGATTTTTCTATGCTCTCCATTTTAAGATGTATTTGATGTTGCTATACATCCCCAGAAAGTTTGCATACCTCATTTAGACTCAAGGTTTGTATGTCTCATACATAAAAATTAAGACCGATTATACATCTAAGTTAGTGACACGTTTGACTTTTTCTTGAATATTTTATTAGCCTTGAGACTCCCTATATGTATTATGCCTACCAACACATCAAACTAAAATAAAGTATAACACTTAAATTTTAGGTGCATTATGTGTGAAAGCCTAAACACTTAGAGTTTGTAACGACTGTGCTAATTTTCATCACTTTGAACCTATGGATCTAAGACTTAACTCTTTTTCTGATATTCTCTTTTTTTTTTTTTTTTGAATTTTTATAGTTTTCTCTTTTTTTTTTGAATTTTTATGGTTTTTTTCGGTTTTTCTTTTCTTTTCTTTTTGTTTTTCATAAGAAATAGCAAGAAATTAAAATAACCTATTAATTTACTAAAAATAGAAACTATCCTAATATACCAAACTTAAAAAAGAAAGAAAGACTACAGCTATAAAAGGAAATAAAAATTCTACTAAGGTCAATTTACTCTGGGTTGCGCATTCCATTTAGTTGAATCAAATATTCAAACCGTGACTTATCAAAGGCTTTGGTAAAAAAATCAGCATTATTATCGTCCGTTGCCACTTTTACCAATTTGATTAAGTTCTTTTCAGCACAATCACGAATAAAATGATGCCTTATGTCTATGTGCTTTGTTTTACTGTGTTTAACTGGATTATTTGTTATAGCAATTGTAGATTGATTATCTATCCTAATGGAAGTTTGAGTGTAAGCCAAACCGTAATCCCGCAATTGTTGTTGTATCCATAGAACCTGTGAGCAACAACTACCAGCAGCAACATACTCGGCCTCGCACGTTGACACGGCTACCGATGTCTTTTCTTGCATTGCCCGGAAACCAGTCTCCCTCCTAGGAATTGACAACCTCCAGTTGTTGACTTGCGCGTCAAGCTGCATCCTCTGTAGTCAGAATCCGTGAACGCCTCCAACTCTAGATCTCCTTTCGCGTGATACCAAATTCCCAGCTTCGGTTTCGACTTGAGGTATCGTAGAATCCGCTTCACAGAAGCTTTCATATGCATCTCGTTCGGATTAGCTTGAAACCTAGCACAAATACACACAGCAAACATGATGTCAGGTCTTGAAGCAGTTAAATACATAAGTGATCCAATCATGGCCCGATATAACGTCGGATCCACATAGGAATCACTTTCAGTACCCGGTCCGAGATTGTGATTCACTTGAATCGGTGTGCTGAAATGGGTTGTCAGTTTCGTCCCTTCCATCCCGAACCGTTCTAATATGTCGTAGACATACTTCGTCTGATGGATAAACATTCCTTCCTTCTTCTGGTCAACTTGCAACCCCAAAAAGATATTCAACTCACCCATTGCACTCATCTCGAATTTCGACTTCATCACCTTCTCAAAATCGTTGCACATTTGTTCGTCTGATGATCCAAAGGTGATATCATCGACATACACTTGTACCAAGATGAAGTGTTCTCCCTTTCTCTTAACGAACAACGTACTATCTATCCTACCCCTTTCAAACTCGTTCTCTAACAGATGGTTGGATAAAGTCTCGTACCACGCCCTTGGTGCTTGATGCAATCCATACAGAGCCTTATCTAACCAAAATGCTCTATCTGGATATTTTGGATCTGTAAATCTGGGCGGCTGTTCTACATACACCAGCTCCTTCACTTTCCCATAGAGGAAAGCACTCTTAACATCTAGTTGATATACCTTAAAGCCTTTGAAGGAAGCAAAAGCCAGAAACAAACGAATTGCTTCTAGTCTTGCTACTGGCGCAAACACCTCATTGTAATCGATTCCCTCCTCTTGGTTGAAACCCTTTACAACTAACCTAGCCTTGTTGCGAGTGACTATACCCCGATCGTCTCTTTTGCACTTAAAAACCCATTTGGTTCCTATGGAAATTTCCCCTCGAGGTAATGGAACTAACTCCCAGACTTCTAGTTTCCTAAACTGAGAGAGTTCTTCCTGCATCGCTTCAACCCAGGAGTTATCCTTTAGTGCCATTTGCACAATTTTCGGCTCTACTTGCGAGATAAAACAGGAATAGAGGCAGGTATGGAAGGCCTCGGAGTCATTTATCATCGACAACAACACAGTGTTGTTATTTAAACTACTCCTAGTCCTCACACCTTCACTAGGATTTCCTATGATGCTTTCTATAGGATGGTTCTTGTTGATCCTAGATGTCTCTATTTCGTCAACTCTCAGATTATCTCCTAAGTTAGATCCTATTTCACCTAATGGGGGAACATCCTCATATTCCACATTATCCTCGTCGTGGACAGTTTCCTCAGAGATGGAATTTGTTGTCTGAGTTTGATTCTCAGTTGAAGGTGCTTCTGGATCAGTAACTTCTGGAGATCCATCTTCAGTTGCAGTAGGCTCGAATGTGGATTGAAATGTAGTCCGCGGAAAGGTATGACCTTCGTCATTCCGATTCAACGTCGCCATGTCCTTTTCGATCGTACCTGCATTTTCATCCAAAGGAATGTTAAATGACTCAAACAATTTATCATAGTCAAATATCCATTCTGGACCTGTTTGGGGTTCATGTGTATAACTTGTGACTTCAATGTTATACACAATCTCTACTGTACCATTTGATTTGTTAAAAACCTGTTTGTTTGGTGAGTTCGGCACATAACCTAGGAAGTATCCTTCGTCAGCCTTTTCACCAAAGTTAGGTTGATGTTTTGTTCGTAATAAAGTACATGGTACCCCAAACGGTTCAAAGCCAGTTAAATTAGGTGGCCGCTTATTCAATATTTCATACCAGGTTTTGTTTAAACACTTGAAAGTTAGGACCCGGTTAAAAATATGACATGCGGTATTCACTGCCTCCCCCCAAAACATGGTAGGAAGCTTTGAATCCGAAAGCATAGTCCAAGCTGCCTCAATCAATATCCTGTTCTTTCGTTCGGCCACCCCATTTTGTTGTGGCTCATAGGGTGCACTGAACTGATGCACTATGCCCTTTGATAGGCAATATACACCAATTACAATGTTTTTAAATTCTGTTCCATTATCACTACGGAGCCTTTTAACCCGTGTTCAATAGGAATTCTCCACTTGGTCTAAGAACTCGATGAGCTTGAAAGTCGTCTCGTCCTTTGTACCTAGAAAGAAAACCCAAGAAAATCGTGATTAATCGTCAGTGATAACTAAACAGTACCAACTACCTCCTATACTCCTTTTGTTGATTGGTCCGAAGAGATCCATATGCAACAAATCGAATGTAGAGGTTATGGAGTTCTGAGTCTTTGACTTGTGTGCCTTTTTATGTTGTTTGCCCTTCTTGCATGGTAGACACTTGTCCTCGAACTGAAAACTCTTCATAGGCACACCTTGCACCAACCCATTTTTCGTTATATAGTTCATTTTCTTAGGTGCAAGTGTGCCATGCGTCTACGCCACAAAACTGATTCAGTCTCCGAAGCTTTAGACAATAAGCAGATCGGACCCATCGAAGATTCCGGCTTGTTCATATCGAGCATGTACAAGTCATTCTTCCTTGGTGCCCGCATTAATATCCACTCTTCAGGAACCTTGAACCTCGATTTCAGCACTAACGCTTTCAGTGTCAGTGAACAGCACTGAATTCTTCTTGTCATAGATTTGAGATACACTAATGAGATTGTGAACCAGTTTATCAACGTGATAAACTTGATCCAACTTGATCGTCCCATTAGTGACCACTCCAGTACCCGTTATGTTTCCTCCTTTATTTCCCGCGAATGATACAAATCCTCGATTCCCACCCTTGAAGTCTGTAAGGAGACTTCTTTCCCCTGTCATGTGCCTGGAGCATCCACTGTCAACGAACCATTTGTTGTTTAGACCTGTGGTTATCTCCTGCATATGAAAGAAAATAGGTTAGTTATCACGGGGAACCCAAGCCATAACTGACTTGGTTATACCATTCTCGTCCACATATTTAAACTCTTTCAAATACCCATCTCGCCTTTCAGGTGACTTGGGTCGTTGAACAGGAGTTTGTTGTGGTGCCGAGTGATGTAAATTCACTCTTTGCCTTTGAGTAGGCATTTGTTGTGGAGCTCTTGAATAATTACGATTATATTGCATTTCAGATTGAGATCCCTGAGCTCTAACCGGTGTTTGATGTCTAACTGGAGTATGTGACCTAACCGGAGTGTATGCTCTGCTAGGTCTTGTGCTCCTATAATGTTGTTGAGGTCCAGACCTAGAATGATTAAAGACTCGATTCGGTGAATTAGTCCTAACCACTTCTTTTGGTCCAACTTTTACCGGTATTTGGTTCACAACTTGTTTCGGTGTAGCCTACACAGTTTTCTCCGTACTCTGAGAACTACTGGTGCTCGCCACACTTGTTGAAGGCTTAACGTATGTTGGCTTCCCTGTCTTAGGTGTAACGTCAGTTTTCCTAAGTGGACAGTTAGAAGCGACATGCCCCTTTTCATGACTTCTAAAGCAAGACATCTTGTCAATGGACTTCTTGTGTGTGCCCTTAGACTTAGGTGTCTCACTAGTGTCTTGGTCTTTTTGAACATCTATTGTGACTGGTTCATCATCCTGATCATTAAAATCAATTTTATGTTTTCCTGCAGGTGTTTCACTAGAGGAGGACACAAATTTGAGTTTCTTAATCTTGACGTTTGTATCAGTCACCTTAGGTGTATTTTCTTTTACAGGCTCAGACACAGGTTTAGGTATTTCCTCTAAGTCTTCTGATTTCTCAGTTTTCTCCTGACGTTGAGGCACATAGTTTGCATTAAAAGGTGGAGGAATCTCATGAAATCCTAGACCTACAGGCTTTTTAGATTGGCGTTGAGCATCTAAAACTTTCCCTAGGTTCAGACTTGAGTTCCTAAACTTTTCTTGCTTACTATTAGCCTCTGCTACCTTCACCTTAGTTTCAGCTAGCTCTACTTCTTTGGTCTTAAGATCTTTGGTCAAGGCCTCTACATGCTCATACATTAGTTCTAATCTAACACACTACTCACTCAGTTTGTCTTTATGAACTATGACATCTTGTGCATCAGCCTTAAGCTTGTCCCTAAGATCTTGCTTAATGTCATTCAGGCTAGCATTATCAGATTTTAATGATTCATTTTGAGCAGATATATTTTTATGTGATTCTAATACTAGATTCAACCTATCATTAGAAGTAACACATAAAACACATAATTCTTGGAAAATAGAGTAATTCAGACTTACCTTTGTGTGACCTGATTCGACGTTGGCCATTTTAGCGGCAAACTCCAGAAGTGTCTGATCATTCGACTTCTCCATCCACATCGGACTGCTTTCGTGTAGACTGATATCCCTTGTGTTCTGCTCTTCCCCTTCACATCCACTCTCAGTGACTTCAGCCATAAAGGCTCTAGCGTTAGATTCCGGATGTGAGCTCCGGTCGTAAGTACCATCCAGCTGTCTGTCTGATGTGACGTTTGAAAACAGACCAGCTATGTTGGCTTGACTGGTTGATGAACTCGGAAGATATCTCTGTTGAGACTGGTTCTGAAACTGTCCATGAGACTGATTCTGCCCTTGGTAAGTATCTACCTTCGGTCTCTGACACTCTCTGGCAAAGTGTCCCAAACCTTGACAATTGTAGCATTTGACCTTGGACTTACCAAAGCCAATCCCCTTATTATTCATGTTCAGATTTCTTCAAGTGCGCTTGATGAATCGTTTAACCCGTTGGGTTACCATGGCCAGTTGCCATTTGAGATCCATCTCTTCAAGGTCGTCAGGGTCTACCTGATCGTAATCTTCATCCCAGAGTGCATGATCGTGTATTTTCCCTTGAACGCAGTTCCCATATGCGGCCACAAATGACGCCAATAGATTCAAATGTTCTTCGGCCGATTTAGCGCTCATGGGCATCTTTGAGTAGCCCTGAGATGTTGATGCATGTGTTGCCTGAGGTTGCTGTTCTTCCGGTCTCCCAAACCCTAAGAACGCTCTATTCGGTGCGTCGTCAGTCTCTGCTGGTGACGACGTTTCTCCGGTGAAGAACGTTGTAGCAGTCTTCATATCAGCTGCCGCTGAAGGTTTTGTTGATTTTCCAAATTACATGGCTGGATTTTGGACTTGTTCATAATCTGTTTCGACCTTCAGTAGCTCGAAATGATAAGCCCTCAGCGTTCCAACTACATCTTCCAACGATTGAGTATAATACTTATCTTCATCAAGCTTAATCATAGCCACGTACATCGCCCATTTGGCTGGTAAGGCATCAAGAAGCTTATTGTTCTTTTCTGTATCGCTATACTCAATGCCATGACTCTCAAGCCCTGTCAGCAGATGATAAAAGCGGGTGATGGTGTCGTCCAGCTTTTCATCCTTTAAAGCCTTGAAAATCGCAAATTGTTGTTTCAACAACTCCATACGCTTCCTCCGAACCCTCGGATTACCCTCACACCTCTTTTCCAGTGTCTCCCAAAGCTCCTTAGATGTCTTTTGATTGCGGAATGTGTGTAGTATGTCGTGAGGTAATGCCATTCGTATTATAGGGAATGTGTGGTTTCTCAGCTTCAAACACCTTTTTGTCATCATCCTTCATCATTGAATACGTGACAACCTTATGTCTTCCCTCAACTTCAGCAGTTGGTGGAATGTATCCCTCGTCGATACATAGCCACATTCGCATGTCGTTGAAACGCACAAAATCGGCAAACCGATCTTTCCACCAGTAATAGTCTTCAAGTTTCATCAGCTTAGGCGGAGTATTAGCTTTCCCGACCTCATGATCCATTTCCAGAAACCTTTGAAGATTTCTCATTGTTTCAAAAGTAATTGTATATTTGACTTAATAAATTTAATTCGAAATTAATTTAAGTTAATTCTTTCGAATTTAGTTAGATTCGAATATAATTAAGTTTAAACCTAATTGGGATTAAATTCGACTTAAGTCCTTAAATTAGATTAAATTCGAAACAGGTGACAAACTCGAAGATCTCCAAATTCGAAGGTCCAAGCAAACTCGAAACACTCAAAGTCGAAACCCAACAAACTCGAAGCTCCTATTCGACTCTAGTCCAGACTCGAATCAAACTTGAACACTTTTAACTCGAAACACTCGAAAATAAACTCGAAAGGAGCGGATTTTTGGTTAGACTCGAGACTAAGAAAAACCCTAATTACTCCTAATAGATTCGAGCGCCGCAAACTCGAAAAACGACTAATACCTCGATTTTTTAACGTTTTGCAGATTAAATCAATATTTTGACAAAGAAAAATATTGATTTCGATCAAAAACGTGAAAAACAACAAAGTATTTCCCGGATCCCAAGTTGTTAAGCTCGAAAAACACCAAAACTTGAGAGAATATTTGTCCAAAAGCGTCAAGAAACCTAGGATGAACACGAAGAACACCCCATGGCTCTGATACCACTTGTAAGGTCTACACACTACGGATCTATCTAGACGCGAGACCGTCAACGAGTGCGGAATCCTCGTTAACGGGTTAACGGAAACAACTCTCACACAGAACACGGAGACGCGAGACCGTCAACGAGTGTGGAATCCTCGCACCTACTAGATGATTCTCTCTGAAAGAACACTCACAAAGCTGATAGACTCGAGATCGCCTATTTGCTTAATCCCTCACGAATTCTGCAAAAGTCTCTTAATTATTCGAGTCTATCCCTAATTATAGAGACTCATTCGAGTTTGTCATGGGCCAAACTCGAATCAGGCCTAAGGCCCATTCAAGTTTGTCCCCTTGACTTTCTCGAATCTGCCTTATGATGTACATTCGAATCTGCCTAAGGAACACATTCGAATCTGTCATAGATTCGAATGCCAGTCCTTAGAGAATTCGAATTTACTCTTTCACATATTTAACTTAGTATCGAAACTTATGTTTTTAACTTATGCTTGAATTTATCTTTGAACTTTATGTTTAAACTTCTTGTAATACGTTACATCAAGTCCAAACATACAATCAATAAGAATCAAACATATATAAAGATATATATCAAATACTCGTTAATTCCAAATACTTTGAATATTACTTAAACCAAAATCCTAGATCACTTAGACTGCTATCGTCACACAGGGTGTACCAACATCTTTTCAACAAGACTTTCCACTTTTCCTTTTGTCCAATAAAGAAGCTTCTCTTAGATCCTCTGAAGTGAGTATAAAAGGAAACTTCCAAGGATTGAAAGGACAAGCCAAAAAGCTAAGCGCTAAAGCCAAGAGTGAACGTGCATTCAAGTGTGTCTTTCATGCATGCAAGTCTGCTTGAATAAAACAGTGCTTGTTGTCAAAGTTGTTCTTGTTCAAGCTGTTTCTTTGAGTCTTGCGAACACAGTGAGTAATTCCTAGTGAGTGTATTCATTGTAACTAGTTTAAGTCTGTCATAGATTAGTTAACATACTGTTGTATCTGTCATCTCAGCTTGAACTTTTCCGCATTCAAGCTTGTTTGTAATTAACTTTTGTTGATAATACATACAAACATTGAGAAAAGAGTGTGTAGTTTTTAAATTGCTGTATTCACCCCACCTCTACAGCTTAAGGCTATATACTTGGGAAACCTTTCGGGACCTACGTGTTCATTAGTAGAACCAAATATTATGTCATCCACATAGATTTGAACAAGCATAATATCAGACTTCACCTTCTTTATGAACAGTGTGGTATCCACTTTACCTCTGGAATACCCATTGCTCATAAGGAAATCAGTAAGAGTGTCATACCAGGCTCTAGGGGCTTGTTTTAGACCATAGAGGGCTTTGTCCAACTTATAGACAAAACCTGGATGATGTTCATTTTCAAAACCTAGAGGCTGCTTGACATAAACTTCCTATTGCAGCTTCCAATTTAATAATGCACTCTTCACATCCATTTGAAATACCTTCATGCTCTTATGAGCAGCATATAAAAACAAACCAATTGCCTCTAGCCTGGCCACAGGAGCAAATGTTTCATCATAGTCAATCCTTCCTCTTGTCTATAGCCCTGAGCAACAAGTCTTGCCTTATTCCTAATGACATGACCTTGCTCATCCATCTTGTTCCTGTAAACCCATTTGGTGCCAATTATAGTTTTACCTCTAGGAGCAGGGACCAGCTTCCATACCTTGTTTCTCTCAAACTGATTGAGTTCTTCTTGCGTGGCAGTGATCCAATTGGCATCTTTAAGTGCTTCATCCACTTTCTTTGGCTCCATGAGAGACACAAAACTAGAGAACATACAAAAGTTCCCTAAGCTGTCCCGTCTTGTTTGTACCCCTTTGTTGATGTCACAATTTATTTGGTCATTGGGGTGACACCTGATCCACTTAGGATCATTTTTCAATGAGGATTCTCCTATGTTGTTTGCATCTTCAACAGGTCCTGTTGAACAACTTTCAAGATTTTCAGACACACTGATGTCTTGAGCCCGTTCACTTGTTGAGCATGACTCTCCATTGTTGAACACATCAGCAGAGGATCCAGGAAAATCAGCATTGATTGGTTCAGGACATGAAGTTGTAATTAAGTCAGTACAGTTATTCACACAGGGTGTATTAACATAATCATCATCATGTCCATCATGGTTAGCAGGTTCCACTCTGGATGTAGTGGAAGCTTTTGACTCCTCTTCACCGTTTGAATGCATGAGATCATCAAAGTTGAATTCTCCTGAAACTGATTCAGGTCAGCTTTGGTGGAAGCATTCCTGGACTCTTCAAAGGTGACATTTATAGATTCATCTATCACCTTTCTTTTGTTGTTGTACACTCTGTAGGATTTGGAGATAGCAGAGTATCCAACAAACACACCTTCATCAGCTTTTGGTTCAAACTTTCCCAGTTGGTCCCTTTGATTCAGAATGAGGCAGGGACATCCAAACACATGGAAGTAGCTAATATTTGGCCTCCTCCCTTTGAGCAGCTCATAAGGAGTCTTGTTGAACCTTTTCACCACTAAGGATCTGTTTTGGGTGAAGCAGGCTGTTAGGCACAAAAAGGCCTCAGTCAAACTTGTTCTACATCTGAGGGGGAGATTTATAATCAAACCTGTTGATGCATTTGAAGGATGAATTTAAGGCCTGTGATATGCCTTATTGAAACCTGAAAATGATTTGCAATATCAGTCTAAAGCTGTTCTATATGTTGCATGTGTTGCAACTAAGACAGTTTGTCCAAGCTGCTCTGTCTGCTGAACAGGCTGGACATAAACTGTCTACGCTGCTCTACACTGATGAGCAGCTTGGGCAATTTTAAAGTGTTCTGTTCTTTGTGAACAGAACCTGTTCTTTGTGAACAGGCTAAACACTTTATGGAATATGTTTCCAAGTCATCATGTATTGTTTTTGACTACAAGATCAGTTTTCAAAGTCGAAGACAAAGTGGAAAACAGAACTGCTCAGCCTGCCCAAGCTGTTCTGTAACATGAAGACAAATGGTTATTTGAAAAAAGGGTGACAGACCTTTTTCTTATATCAAAATAGGCCATTACAAGGAAGAAAGACGCAAAGTTGACATTCCTAAATTAGTTAAAGGCAATGCAACAGTAGACAAAGTAAAAAGACAAAAGTTCTGCACATGTGAAGACAAGTCTGCTTTTCAGAAAAGTGTAGAAAAGGTTATGTTGTCTTTTCAACAATACTTCTCCTTTTCATTCTGTCCAATGAAGATGTTTCTCTTAGATCCTCTGAATGAGTATAAAAGGAAGCTTCTAAGGACAGAAAGATTAGGGAAGAAAGCTAAGTGCTGAAACCAAGAGTGAAGGTGCAAGTGTGTTTTTCATGCATGCAAGTCTGCTGTGTAATTCAGTATCTGTGTGTCTAAGCTGTTTTACATAAGCTGTTCCCTTAAAGTCTTGGAAACCCAGTGAGTGCTTCTTAGTGAGTGTATTCATTGTATACTAGTTTGAGTTTGTCTTAGACTAGTGAACATACTGTTGTATCTGTCATCTCAGCTTGAACTATTCCGCATTCAAGCTTGTTTGTAATTAACAAATTGTTGATAATACATACAAACATTGAGAAAATAGTGTGTAATCTTTAAATTGTTGTATTCACCCCCCTCTACAGCTTAAAGCTATATACTTTAGGAACCTCTCGGGACCTACAACTGGTATCAGAGCAGTTTAGAGTGTGTGTCATTCTAGATCTCTCATTCTCCCAAGTTTCCATGGACAACAGTGCTGCAAATTCTTCTTACTATGACAATGGCTGTATGGGCAAACCTCCAAAATTTAATCATCAAAACTTCTCTGGTTGGAAGTTCAGAATGATGCTCTATTTAGAGAATCTGGATGTACAACTACCAGAGATAGTGATGGAGGGTCCCTATGTGCCAACCTCTGTTACTACCATAACTCCAGCGGTTGAAGGAGCTGCTCCTGAAATCAGGACCTTTGAGAAAGCTAAATCTCAATGGTCTGATGAAGACAAGAGACTGGTGGCTCTGGATGCAAAGGCCAGGAACAACCTGGTCATTTCTCTTCCTGATGATGTGTTCAAACAGGTTGAGAAAATGAAGACAACAAAAGAGATGTGGGATACTTTGTGTACCGTCTATGATGGACCCACAATCACACTGGACAACAGGATCAACAATCTTGTTAGACAGTATGAACTCTTCTTTGCTAAACCAAAGGAGACTCTCACTGAAACCTACACCAGGTTTACTGCTCTAGTGAATGATCTCAAGGCTGTTGGGATCACTAAGTATAGTCTTACCCTGGTGAATAAGTTTCTGGACATTTTACCTGAAGAGTGGAATTACTTCTCAACAATTCTAAGGAACTCAGGTACTATCAGAAGTATGGATCTGGTCAACTTGTATGGATCCTTACTGAATGATGAACAGTCAAGGCAACAAAAGAGAAATGTCTTGTAAATGTCCAAAAGAGGTGTAGCCTTTGTAGCTAATGTGAGACAGCCAGTAAATCAGGTGAGTGATGTGTTCACTCAACCTGATCAACAGGATGATGACAAGGAGGAGGTGTCAGATGAAGAAGATACTGCAGATCTTGCTGAACAAGATGATGAGCAAATGATAGCTATGCTTGTCAAAAGGTTCAACAAGAAAAGGTTTGGAAGAAACATGCTGCAAGGAAGTTCAGGTGCTGGCAAAAAGAAAGCATTTGATAAATCCAAGGCTGAGTGCTTCAAATGTGGCAAAACTGGCCATATAGCTGCTGACTGTGTGTCAAAAGCTGTTGGTCAGTCATCCAAACCATACAAGACAAACAAGGATGATGGTTATAGGGTTAAGTACCTTATGGCCATGGCTAAGCTGAGGAAGTTGGAAAACTCAGTGGGTTCCAACCGCCAAAAGGGACTCATGGCAGAGACTTGTGATTGGGAGGAATCTGATTCATCATCTGATGAAGAAGATAATCAATGTCTGATGGCCAACACTGATGTCCCATCAACAAGAAGCTTCAAACAAGATATGGCTGAAGCTGAAGCCTTCAGCAGCTTAGAGAACTGGAATCCTACTATGATGTATAAGGTACAAAATTTTATGGCTTGCAGTTCCGAAGAAAAAGTTAAAATGTTTGAATATATGCTTGTTGATCTAAAAGCTGCTGTTGAGAAGCATGATGCTTTGCTATCTGAAATCTCTAAACTTAAAACCGATCTTAAAACTAAATCAAGTAAACTGGACAGTTTCCATAAGTTGGAAACTGAGCTTGATGAATTAAAACACATCAACTCTATTTTACTGGAAGAAAAGAGAGAAACAGATATAAAGCATGCTAAGCTTCAAAAGATAGTTGACTCTTGGTGCCAATCTGCACAAAAAGTCAGCCATTGTATAAGTCAACAGATTCCTGCACAAATCCAAGCCTATCTTGGAGGGGATCTTGACACAGCAGCTTCCATTGTTGAGATCAATAATCTGAAAGAAGATTTATCCACTCTTGGTGAACTTCCAAACACATTCATTCAAAATCTGAATGGTAAACTAATCTCAACAAATAGGTTTGTCAGGCCTCAAAACACTGACAGCTTGTGTGAATTTAGCTCAAAAGCTGATGTTGGAATTTGTTCTCCATCAAGTCAGTCTGCTAAGTGCTCTGCTGGTTCACACAAGCAAAAGAAAGGAAAATATGTCCAAACTGAAGTTGTGGATATTAAACCTGTTGATAAAACAGGTTCTGAGTCCAAAGCTGATGGTAAAAAGCATGTTAATCCTTTTGATGCTAAACACTTTGAAAACAAGTTTTCAAAAGGTAAGCAGCCTGTTTCCAACAAGGGTAAATCTCATGTTGAAAACAAAACTGCTGTGATTTCAAATAAGTTTTCAAATCATAGTGGTAAACTGGTTTTAAATAAGCTTCTCAAAACCAGACACAGTGAGTATGCTGATAGGCAGCATAAATCACAATCTAGTAGGGGCAAAGGCAAAGCCATTTCTCAAACTGAGATAATTGGGAATAAGTTTTCCAAACCTATGGAAGCTCAAAAGCCAATCAAGCTCCCTGTCTTTGACATTTGTCCTCCTAAAAAGAGGAAAGAAGAGACAGCCAAAGCTGTGGCTATTGAACTATCCACCCAAGCTGTTGATTCAATAAAAAGTAATAAAATTGCTAAACCTGCTGATAGAATCAACAAAAATAGCTCAGAATGTGTTTCTGAAAGATCTTCTTCCAAAAATCCTAAAAAGAGAAAATGTTACAAATGTGGAAAGAAGACACATCTGGCCAAGGATTGTCCTGAATCTGAGGACATGAGGCCTGTTGACTCTGTTGTTTCCATCACAGCTGTCACAAGCAGTGTTGGAAATGTCACAGTCACTGAGAGTGGTATTCAAGCTGATACCATTCAAATAGCGAATATTAGTGTGGATATTTCAAGTCCATCAACAAATGTTGATGAAGTAGGAGAACTCATCTCTGTGATGAGTTCCCCTAAAAATAACTAATAATTCTCTTATCACTCTGCAGGAAAAACAACCTTCCCAGGTTTGGTACTTGGACAGTGGCTGCTCAGGGCACATGACAGGTTGTAAAGAATCGCTGAGTGATCTCAGGCCTGAAAAAGGGCCAAAAGTCACCTTTGGTGACAATGTACAGGGACCCACTGAGGCATATGGAACTCTTAAAGCTGGTGCTGCAGTGTTCAAAAGAGTAGCCAATGTGGTTGGGCTAAGACATAACCTTGTTAGCATAAGTCAACTGTGTGATGCTGGCTACAAGGTTAACTTTGATGAGCATCTGGGTTACATATTGGATCCCCAAGGCAAAGTTGTGCTATGTGCTCAACGAAAGAAAGGTGTATATGTTGTGGATATGCATTCTGCTGACCCCACAACTGAAACCTGTTTTCTCACAAGAACAAATGCTGATCTAAGCTGGCTATGGCACAGAAGGCTGTCACATCTGAACTTCAAGAACATCAACAAACTCTGTAAGAAAGAGTTGGTGACAGGCCTGCCTTCTATGACTTTTGCTAAGGATAGATTATGCACAGCTTGTGAGAAAGGCAAGCAGAAGAAAACATCTTTTAAATCCAAACATTATTTCTCTATTGATACTCCACTCTTCTTAATCCATATGGACTTGTTTGGACCTGTTAATGACCCAAGTCTAGGAGGAAGAAGATACACTCTAGTAATGGTTGATGAGTTCTCCAGGTACACATGGGTGATCTTTCTAAAGAGCAAAGGAGAGGCTGCTAGAGAGATTATTGGATTTGTCAAAAAGATGGAAATGTTGAACACTGCCCAAGTAAAGCAGCTTAGAAGTGATCATGGTACTGAGTTCAGAAACAGTACTCTTGAAGACTTCTGTGAAGAGAAAGGAATCTCTCAAAACCTTTCAGCTGTAAGAACTCCTCAACAAAATGGAGTTGCTGAAAGGAGAAACCGAACTCTCATTCAAGCTGCCAGAACCATGCTGTGTGCATCAGGTTTACCTTCATCATTTTGGGCTGAAGCTGTTAACACTGCCTGCTTCACCCAAAACAGATCCTTAGTGGTGAAAAGATTCAACAAGACTCCCTATGAGCTGCTCAAAGGGAGGAAGCCAAATGTCAGTTATTTCCATGTGTTTGGATGTCCCTGTTTTATTCTGAATCAAAGGGACCAGCTGTCAAAGTTTGAACCTAAAGCTGATGAAGGTGTGTTTGTTGGCTACTCTGCTATCTCCAAAGCCTACAGAGTATACAAAAACAAAAGAAAGGTGATAGATGAATCTATCAATGTCACCTTTGAAGAGTCCAAGAATGCTTCCACCAAAGCTGTTCCTGAATTATCAGGAGAACTTAACTTTGATGATCTGATGCATTCAAACAATGAAGAGGACTCAAAAGCTTCCACTACACTCAGTGTGGAACCTGTTAATCATGATGGACATGATGATGATTATGTCAATACATCCTGTGTGAATAAATAAACTGACTTAATTACAACCGCATGTCCAGAACCTATCAATGCTGATTTTCCCAGTTCCTCTGCTGATATGTTCAACAGTGGTCACACATGTTCAACAAGTGAACAGGCTCAAGACAACAGTGTGTCTGAAAATTTTGAGAGCTGTTCAACAGGATCTGCTGAAGATGTTAACAACTCAGGTGAATCATTATTGAAAAATGATCCTAAGTGGATCAGGTGTCACCCCAATGATCAAATAATTGGTGACATCAACAAAGGGATACAAACACGGTGGGACAGCTTAGGGAATTTTTGTATGTTCTCTAGCTTTGTTTCACTGATGGAGCCAAAGAAGGTTGATGAAGCACTAAAAGATGCCAATTGGATCACTGCCATGCAAGAAGAGCTCAATCAGTTTGAGAGAAACAATGTATGGAAGCTGGTCCCTGCTCCTAAAGGTAAAACTATAATTGGCACTAAATGGGTCTTCAGGAATAAGATGGATGAGCAAGGTCATGTCATTAGAAATAAGGCAAGACTAGTTGCTCAGGGCTACAGACAGGAGGAAGGAATTGATTATGATGAAACATTTGCTCATGTGGCCAGGCTAGAAGCAATTCGTTTGTATCTAGCCTACGCTGCTCATAAGAGCATGAAGGTATTTCAAATGGATGTGAAGAGTGCATTTTTGAATGGGAAGCTGCAAGAAGAAGTCTATGTCAAGCAGCCTCCAGGTTTTGAAAATGAACAACATCCAGGTTTTGTCTATAAGTTGGACAAAGCTCTCTATGGTCTCAAACAAGCCCCTAGAGCCTGGTATGACACTCTTACTGAATTCCTTATGAGCAATGGGTACTCCAGAGGTAAAGTGGATACCACACTGTTTATAAAGAAGGTGAAGTCTGACATTATGCTTGTTCAAATTTATGTGGATGACATAATATTTGGTTCTACTAATGAGCAGCTATGCAAGAATTTCTCATTACTCATGAAATCTAAGTATGAAATGAGTATGATGGGAGAACTTACTTTCTTTTTAGGATTACAGGTTAAACAAACCTCAACTGGAATTTTTATAAATCAAAGAAAGTACACTTTAGATCTATTGAAAAAGTTCAAATTTGATCAAAGTTCTCCTATTAAAACCCCAATGGCAACTAATGTAAAATTGGATGATGATGCCAGTGGCAAAGCTGTTTCAGTAACAGCTTACAGAGGCATGATTGGGAGCTTGCTATACTTAACTGCTAGTAGACCTGATATTATAAATGCTACCTGTTTGTGTGCTAGGTTCCAAGCTGATCCAAAGGAATCTCATCTAGCTGCTGTTAAAAGAATCTTCAGATACTAAAGGGTACACCAGGTTTGGGTCTTTGTATCCCCAAAGACTCAAGCCTTGAACTAACAGGTTATTCAGATTCTGATTTTGCAGGCTGCAGGCTACACAGGAAAAGCACAACAGGTGGATGTCAAACTCCTTGGTGGAAAGTTGATCAGTTGGAGTAGCAAGAAGCAGAACTCAGTGTCCACTTCTACTGCTGAAGCTGAGGTACATTGCTGCTGGAAGCTGCTGTGGGCAGATTCTGTGGATGCAGCATCAGCTTGAAGATTATGGCCTTGTGTATAGGAAAACTCCTATTCTGTGTGATAATACAAGTGCCTTAGCTATCTCCAACAATCCAGTATTTCATTCAAGAACAAAGCGTATTGAAGTCAGACATCACTTCATCAGGGATCACATTCAGAAAGGTAATGTGGAGGTAAGTTTTATTTCCACAAATGAACAGCTTGCAGACATTTTCACCAAACCTCTGGATGAAACAAGGTTTAATTACCTTGTCAGCAAGCTGGGCATGTTAAACAAGAGTGACTAAGTGTTTCTCAAAGGTCTAAAAATCTGTATGTTGCACACTGCTCAAGTTTTTCAGAACAGCTTAGACAGAACAGGTTATACATGTTCTGTACTTAGTCATTTGTCTGAAAAACTTGAACAGCTTGAGCATACAACAGGCTGAACAAAATCAGTTTATTCGTCCAGCCTGCTCTGGTGGTTCAATCCTCAACCTGTTCATTCCTTCACGCTGTCTTACAAGTTTTACTTGTAACCTGTTCTCCTATTGAACACAACCTGCTCTTACAAAGGAGAGCAGGCTGGAGGAACAGCTTGAAAAATGAACAGCTTGAAAATTGAACAGCTTGTGATGGCTTTGGTCATCACAGGGTTGACCAACAGCTTAGACCAAAAATCCTAATTAGCTTTCTTCATGATTAAGTTAATTAATGTTTAATTTAACTTAATTACTGCGGATAATGTGGATTACGTGTGTAAGTGATTAAAAAGAAATCAAGTGGTCTGACAAACGGTCTGACATGGACAACCGTTCCGTTTTCCGTTAACGACTTTTTCAAATCAAACCGCCCAAAATCTTCTCTCTCATACACACTCACATTCAAATCCTATAAATACCAAACTACTGTTTCATTTTCTTCATCACTTCCAGAAATCCTCAAGAACCCTAAAAATCGACTAAGTGTCATGTGCTTCTTCAATCTCAAAAATTCCCAAATGGCTCACAGACCTAATCCCTTTCTTCCAGTGTTCGTTGGTGATGATGTTGTCAAACATTCATCAGTCACCACAATGCTGACCATTAAACCCACAAACTATGTAGCAAACCTCACTATTCCCAAAAACTATGTGGGAAAAGGCTACGATCAAATGGTGGAGTTTCTGCAAGTTCATCCGTTGAACTATGCTATTACTGCAACTCCTGGTGTCCTGTACCAGGAGATGGTGTATGAGTTCTGGTACACCTGTTCTTACAACCCCAACACCACGGTCATCAAAGGCACTATTCTTAATGGGACTCAAACCATTGAGATAACTGTTGATCTTCTGAGGGAGGTTCTTCATCTGCCCGTTGCTGAGTCATATGATTTGCCCCAGCCTGAGAACGAGCAAATGGGAAATCTGCTACGCTTCTGTGGTGTAGCAGAACCCAAAATTGGAGCAACATTATACAGGAAGGATTTTTCTCCAACCTATAGCTTTCTGTTTGCTTCGGTAATAATGAGCTTCAGCAGTAAAGTTGGTTCATTCGACCAACTTAGTAGACATGAAGTGCCAATAGTCCTACAACTAGTGGATGGGACTACTCTTGACATGGCTAAGTGGATCTTTTCAAATCTGAGAAACCTGGTGCAGCAAGAGCCAAGACCAGCTGCTGTCCGTTATCCCAGGTTTCTGAGTCTCATTTTCAGCCTTGTTTGTGGTGAGCAACTATACAATTTCGAGCCCTTACTTAAGTCTGCTGCATTCCCTGTCATAGGGAATAGAATTTTTCATACTCCTGTACTGCAAAATGAGCCTCCTCTATCCACACCAATGAGGAGGCTGTTAGGATTGGTGGAAGGACCCTCTGATGTGAGGTTGGATCCAGAAGCTGCTGCTCCCGCCAGAAAATCCAAAGCCAGGTCCAAGCTTGTTAAAAGGACCCTGGCAACTGAAGCTGGGCCTATGAAAAAGAAGGCCAAAACAGCTCAGATTTAGTCTGCTCCTTTAGCCTCTGTGGTTGAGGAGGAGCAGACTCCTCACCCTGGTTCATCTGTTGAGCCTGAAGCCTTTGTGGCTGGTGCCTCTGTGGCACAAGAGACTATGGAACAGGCCAGCCCCACTGTTCCTGACCCAGTCTCACACCCTGTCCAAACAGATCCTCTCCCCTCTCCACAATCACCCACATCATCTATTCACTACAAACGCAAATCCCTAGCCAAAAAGAAACCAGCCCAACAAACCACCTCCTCTGTCCCCTCTCAACAGGGTTCAGTTGAAAAAGAAGCAACCCCAACTGCCTCTCCTATTTTGGGAGAAGGTTCAGCTCATTTGGAGCCTGCTTCACTCCAATCTGAGTCTACCCAGAGTCAGCCTAGGCCCTCTGGTTCCTCTCAACAGGAACCAGTTGTACAAAAGGAGATACCCACATCAACTATCCCAGTCTCCCAACAGGCTGAGGATATTTAAAGACAGGAGGCCTCTCCACTCCATACTGTGTCCACACTGTCCCCCACTAAAATCTCCTCACACCCTGAGTCTGCACGAGATGCCCACGCTGCTGGTATAGACCAATCAGCAGCTCAGTCTCAAACTTCTGCTCCCCATGATACAGCTTTTCTACACCAAACAGCTGCTGAGGGACCAACAACCCAAGCTGATGAACCTCAGGGATCATACCATCCCTCTGGTGAAGCTGCTTCCTCCATGCAAATTCCATCAGCAGGTTTCACCACTGCTGATGTTGAAATGCATATCCCATCTTCCAATGATGAGGTGTCTTTAGACCAAGGCACTGCAGAGGGAACCACCACTGGTCTTCATGAGGGTGTTGCAACCCAAGCAGCATCTGAAAGGCCCCAAACATCATCCCCCTCTCCTGGTGATGCAGCTACAGCCGCTGTTGAAGGACCCTTTGATCCCTCCAACCTGGGCCATCTTACTTTTGCCCAGGCTATGGAGCTTCTGTCCAAAGTCCCTCTTCCCTCTCCATCACATCCTCAAACACCAACCTCATCATCATCCTCTCCATCTACTCACTCAAAACAATCTACCCATACACCTCCATCTCCCAAAGACCTGCCTTTGAAGGATCAGCTTTCTTTGCTGACCAACAAAGTTGGTTCTTTGAAAAACACCATGCACTCTCTACCCTCCATCATATCAGACTCTGTGCCTGCACAGCTTTAGGGGTTCTTTGATTCGTTCAAGGCCTCTTTCCCTACCACTCCACAATCTGATCCCTCTCCACAGCTGTTAGCACTCACTGCTCAGCTGCAAACTGTGTCCACCTCCCTCTCCTCAATTCTTTCCATACAGCAGGACTCTGTGTCCTCAATAACAGCCATTTCCCAACAGCTGTCATCACTTCTTACTTTTTGCAACTCTACTCTTCCAGCCACTCTGGCTAGCTTACAAACTCTAATTGGCTCCCTATCCAACTCTGTGTCATCAGATCTTGCTGATGTGCAAGATTCTCTAGAACTTCATCTTGCACAGCTGCAAACTCTGCTGTTCACAGCGTCTGATAGGGAAAATATTGTTAAGCTCACTTCCCTTGCTGATTCCCACTCCTCTTCTCTTCAGACCTGTCTTTCCCAGCTTACTGAGGTAAAGGATAACTTGGCTTACTTAGTGACTAGCCTTGTTGGTCCTAAACCTTCTACTAAACCTGCTGGCAAGCCTGCTGACTTTGTGTCTTCAGGCAGACCAGGTGTTGAAGTCGCTGCTTCATCTCCTTCAAAGGGGGAGAAGTCATCTGCCTCGAAGACTAAGTCTAAGGGGGAGAAAACTTCTTCTCCTAAGGAGATACCAGTGTCTGCAACTTACACTGGTCAGCCAGCAGATATCTTTGAAACAGGTACAGCTGAAGGTGCCTCTCAAGCTGCTATGCCTACTCAGGCTGTCTCTCCAAACCCTGCTCAGTCTAAGGGGGAGGAAGTCATTCCTGAGGACAGGCCTAGTAGTAAAAGAAGGCATTTAATTATAACTGAAGAAGAAGAAGAAGAGGAAATTCCTGAGGCTGCTGTCACTACAGCAGCAGCTAAAGGAAAAGAAAAGGCAGCTGATGATTCCATGCAGCAGAAAGAAGCAGAAAATCAATTTCACAAAGCCAGGGCTAAAGAAATGGGTCTTCCTATGGACAAGTATTTTAAGTTCAGAGAAGAACAGCTTCAAGCCCTGGAAGTGCTTAGAAAAGAAGAAGAATCTGCCGAAGCTGCCAAAGCTTTTGCACTCCAAGAAGCAAAGAAAATTAAAATGTCTACCTTGGAGGTGCAAAAGAAAATAATGGAAGCTGCTAGACAATCAGCAGGGGAGAAAGAGAAGGAAGTAGAGAAAGGTACTCAGGTCTCTGTGACCAAATCAATAGTACCCCATGCAAGAGCTCAATACCACTTTGACAACTTGGCTAGGAAAAAGTTTAATGATGTTGCTGAAAGAAGGCTAGCCAAGGAAGCAATTGTCAAAGCTGTCCCTATATCAAGGAAAGGCAGTCAGTGGAAGCTTAAAATAACAAGGATGGGTGCAACAGGCCCAGAATTGGAAACTTATGACCACACTGATGTAGCACAGATGGGATACAGGGAGTGGATTGAGCTGGCAGTTGCCCTGAGTGAATCAAAGTCTGAAGCTGCTAAACAAATCAGGGCATATGACAAGAAGTTGATGGAAAGAGTAAAGGATCTTGGCCTGATTTCTAAGGAAGTTAGTGAAGGTGTCTTTGTGACACATCCAAAAATAAAGGCCAGGAGGACAAGGAAGGACACAGAGATGGAGCTACTCCTTACACTGATCGAACACGGCGACTATGCCATTGAAATGAAGGGAGTTGATCATAGACTGCCTAGTGGAATAGAGTTTGAGGATGGCAAGATTATTGAAGAACCTGAGCTGGGGGCATTTTTTGTAGATCCCCTAACTTAGAAGAAGTGCTTCCAAAGAGCCTCAGAGCTGTATAAAGTTGATCTGAGACAACTTGTCGCCTTCAGACTTGCAGTTTCATTTAGGCAGTCTAGCAAATGGAGAGCAGCCATCTGGGATCAGCTCAGAGGCTTCTATGAAAGAGGAGAGCTCAATGATCCCAAGTTCATGATCACCAGAAGTGAAGTTGAGGAACTTGAGGATACAAGGGAAGAACTGGAAAAGATGGTTCAGGATCCTTCTCCATTGTAATGAAGTCCATCTACCGTCTGGGTAGGTGAAGAATGGAAGCTGTCCATCAGTTGGACAGGCTTACCGTTTTCTGCTCCCAACAAAAACAGTCCAATGTACATTAGTTGTACTATATGTTACATATGTTGTAATTTTTGCTTTTACATTAGTTGTAAAATACTTTAGTACATTAGTTGTACTCTTGTAAAAACATGTGTTGTTTTAATGTAATCAAGAATCAGTGTATATATAAACTGATCTTTTACTTTACTGTAATGTTGTAATTTCAATTCAGCAAAATGTACTGTAAAAATATATAATGATTTTTGATAAGACCAGCTTAGACTGATTATTGCAAATAGGGGGAGATTGTTAGGCACAAAAAGGCCTCAGTCAAACCTGTTCTACATCTGAGGGGGAGATTTATAATCAAACCTGTTGATGCATTTGAAGGATGAATTTAAGGCCTGTTATATGCCTTATTGAAACCTGAAAATGATTTGCAATATCAGTCTAAAGCTGTTCTATATGTTGCATGTGTTGCAACTTAGACAGTTTGTCCAAGCTGCTCTGTCTGCTGAACAGGCTGGACATAAACTGTCTACGCTGCTCTACACTGTTGAGCAGCTTGGGCATTTTTAAAGTGTTCTGTTCTTTGTGAATAGAACCTGTTCTTTGGTGAATAGAACCTGTTCTTTGTGAACAGGCTAAACACTTTATGGAATATGTTTCCAAAAGTCATATGTATTGTTTTTACTACAAAGATCAGTTTACAAAGTCGAAGACAAAAGTGGAAAACAGAAGCTGCTCAGCCTGCCCAAGCTGTTCTGTTAACAGAACGACAAAAGGTTATTTGAAAAAAAGAGGTGACATACCTTTTTCTTATATCAAAATAGGCCTTTACAAGGAAGAAAGACGCAAAGTTGACATTCCTAAATTAGTTAAAGGCAATGCAACAGTAGACAAAGTAAAAAGACAAAAGTTCTGCACATGTGAAGACAAGTCTGCTTTTCAGAAAAGTGCAGAAAAGGTTATGTTGTCTTTTCAACAACACTTCTCCTTTTCATTCCGTCCAATGAAGATGTTTCTCTTAGATCCTCTGAATGAGTATAAAAGGAAGCTTCTAAGGACAGAAAGATTAGGGAAGAAAGCTAAGTGCTGAAACCAAGAGTGAACGTGCAAGTGTGTTTTTCATGCATGCAAGTCTGCTGTGTAATTCAGTATCTGTGTGTCTAAGCTGTTTTACATAAGCTGTTCCCTTAAAGTCTTGAAAACCCAGTGAGTGCTTCTTAGTGAGTGTATTCATTGTATACTAGTTTGAGTTTGTCTTAGACTAGTGAACATACTGTTGTATCTGTCATCTCAGCTTGAACTATTCCGCATTCAAGCTTGTTTGTAATTAACAAATTGTTTATAATACATACAAACATTGAGAAAATAGTGTGTAATCTTTAAATTGTTGTATTCACCCCCCCTCTACAGCTTAAAGCTATATACTTTGGGAACCTCTCGGGACCTACGCAGGCAGTGTTAACAGCTTTAGCCCTGAATGATGAAGGTAAACCAGATGCACACAGCATGGTTCTAGCAGCTTCAATGAGGGTTCTGATTCTCCTTTCAGCAACTCCGTTTTGTTGTGGAGTTCTTACTGCTGAAAAGTTTTTTGAGATCCCTTTTTCATCACAGAAGTCCTCTAGA
>JAANYP010003649.1:24441-56576 GCA_020465985.1 Centrapalus pauciflorus | reverse complement strand
TATATATATATATATATATATATATATATATATATATATATATATATATATATATATATATATATATATATATATATATATATATATATATATATATATATATGAAAACTTGTGGGGTTTCAGTTTTCATTAATCATTAAATCAAGGAGGGTTTCATGTGTTGATACAACTTAAAAGCAAACCTTTGCATATAAAAATAAGAATGCATCTAAACTAGGCTGTCTTCTATATATATTGCTCTTTATATATTTCCTTCAAATTAATGATCTTACAACTCTAAAAAGACAGATCATCATTACTTGAAAATTGGCCCGGCCGTCCAGCTTTGTTTGTAGTTTGTACAAGCTGTTTGAATGCTACTTAAATAATTATGATCAGTACGTGTTTCTTAGCTAATTAATTATATACAAATTAACGATGATGATTAAGGAATAGATGTACGGAAAAAGCTTGGTTATTCTTAATATTCACATATATATATATATATATATATATATATATATATATATATATATATATATATATATATATATATATATAGAGGGAGGTTCAATTGAGAACTTTTATGCACCGAGGTACAAAAGAACTCATATCATCCATTAGATCAAAAAATTGTATGGATTAGATTAATGGCAAAATGGTAAATAGTTGGACAATTTGATGCATCTTGTGCATTATAGAATAAAACAAAGAAGGGCATTTTGGGGAATGTGTACACCTCATTAAATTTAATATTTTAACAAATAATCAAATAATAAATGCTAAATAAATTCAATTGATACATTTCCAAATTTAACAAAAATTACACAAATTCAAAAAAAGATGAAAGAGATCGATGCATTTCATCGTAATCGTGTTTATTTATGCATCGTGTTCAAAAAAGATGCATTTAACAAAAAAAATACACAAATTCATTATGCATCGTGTTCAACTTGTTCATCATTCATCTATGCATCATGTTCGTCGTTCATATTTTTTCATTCATGTATGCATCGTGTTCAACTTGTTCATCATTTATCTATGCATCGTCATTGTTAATCATCCATTTATGCATCATCATTTTTCGTTGTTCATCGTTCATCATCCATCTATGCATCGTCATTGTTCATCATCCATCTATGCATCATCATTATTAATCGTTCATCATCCATCTATGCATCGTGTTCTTCATAATCATCATCGGTTGCATCTCTTGTTCATTTCATCATCATCGTTGTTCATCGTTAATCTTCGTCTTCAAATCATCATCACCATCAAAATCATGAAGAACACGATTAGAGAGAAAATGAGAGGGGGGAGAGAGAGAGAGAGAGAGAGAGAGAGAGAGAGAGAGAGAGAAATGGGGAGGAAAATGAGGAATTTAGTTACTATGAGATTTTAATTCAAAATGTAACTCCTAAGTATCTTTTAATGATTTTTAAAAATAAATTAATTACCATATCTTTAGTTTTCCCTAAATGCCCTTTGTGCACCCTTGTTAGATTATCTTATGCACAAAAGTGCCTCGAGGTGCCCCGATGCACAAAAGTTCTCAATTGAACCTCAATCTATATATATATATATATATATATATATATATATATATATATATATATATATATATATATATATATATATATATATATATATATATATATATATATATATATATATATAGAAGTCCACTTAATTCAATCAATTAGCTAGATATATATCCTATTTAATTGCAATAAAAATTATCCAACTTTATTAGTTTGATAGGTTTGAAAGTTTCAAATTTAAATGATATATATACATATACATATACATATACATATACATATACATATACATATACATATACATATATATATATATATATATATATATATATATATATATATATATATGTATTGTGACATAATTATATTTTACATTAATAAAGCATACGATAATAGATCGATGGTAAAAAAAAATGAAGACTACTTAAGATCTCTCGGTTTATAAGAATAATCAAGAGAAAAATATTGTAAAAGAGACACATTAAGGTTCCTATTATTTTAAAGTCCACAAATTAAAAAGTAGACATAATTTCACAATTTGTACAACCTTAATCCTTGATCAAACATGCTATTGAGGTCGTCTAATCATTTCAATATATTAATTAATCATCACAAGCATACTAAATTTTGTGAAAGTAAACAAAATTTAAAGAAAACCAAAGAGATTAATTCAGATAAGTTTAGAGAGGATGAAGCTGAATGAAACATATATGAGAGTTTGATTCCTCTTCATACGTATCAAAAAGGGGGTCGATTTGTACCCCAATAAGCGTCCGCCGGTAATTGACATGAATTTAGCATATTGGGAGGCATTCCATGAAATAACGATGGATTGGCCTCACTAATGAGTTGTTGTTGTTGTTGACTGCTCATTCCAGGAGGTGATCCTAAAGGTTCGTTTCCTGTAGCTGGGGTCGTCTCTTCTTCTTCAAGAGGAAGCCTCTCATAGGCAGCATTTCCAAAAGATGCTGCCATAAGAATCACGGGCCCTGAAGCAAGTAAAGGGCCCATGACTCCTCCTCCAACCACTTGCCCTTGACCACCGGCTAGGTAGATGGTTAACCCTGAAGCAGCTGGTGGAGCCGGAGGAGGAAGAATTGACCCTGAAAGTGATAAGATCTCAAATCGTCCTTGAAGGGTCAGAACCTCTCCCGGAGCTGCTGGCTGCTTCAGGGTTACATTAGTAACCGTACCATTACCACTCAAAATACAAATCCCTCTTTGCCTTCTTGTCGCAAAATTCGCTATGCTTTCTTGGATATCACAGCCATTCGCAACTTCCATCACATGAGACCGAAGAGCGTTAGGACTATCTCGAGTAATTATAATCGGAGGTTTTGGCTTATTCTTCGATCCCGCTGGACGTCCTCGTGGTCGCCTTGACCCGCCGCTACCACCACCACTACTATGATCTCCTTCTCCACCAGCCGCCACTGATGTATCTCGATTACCATCATTATTATGATTATGATTACCATCACGATCGCGTTTCTGACCATGGTTACGGCTGCTACTTCCACCGCTTTGCTCCTCCTCTTCCGGTGGCTGCTGGTTGTGCTGCTGCGGCTGAAATTGATGATGGTGGTGTAGCTGAAGATCTCTAGCATGAAAAGGAGGTGGTAAAGGATTACGACCATGAGCTGTAACTGGATTCATTTTCTTCTTCAATCCTTCACTCTATAAACAAAACTATCAAATTCCCTTAAAATCTTTCCCAATTTTCGACACCTTTTCCAGGGTTTCTTGATAGAATATATATATATATATATATATATATATATCTTGGTGGGTTTTCTTTGTTTCTACTGCTGCTAGCTTTCACCAGAAAACAGTTGGATGGAAGATTTAAAAAACCCAGAAAAATACAGAGCATAAATCGTCATGTTTATACGTTGGTTGCATCAGAAAGCAGCAATTTTGGTGAAAGAAAGTTGAAGAGAGAAAGAGGGATTATTGTGTTTGAATGTTTATGGTTTTTAGGGTTAGGTTTTGGTGGAGAGACAGAGAGGTGAAAGAGAGTTTTGTTAAGATGACAGCGTGCGCATGGGGGGCGGTGGGTGGGACCCACGTCTCTCTCCTTTGTCCCCTCTCTCTACCCATGTTCTCCCGTCTTTCTATTTCTTTATATACCTATTTTGTCGTTTTCTATAAAAATACTACGTTTTGTTTCCAATAAATTGTTTATTTAGATTTATAAAATTCACTAGTTATTGACAAAAAATTATTTGTATAGTAAAAATATATTAAGATATATTTTCAATGATTACAATAAATGAATTTTACAAATAATATTTGGTAAATCATAAATTTAAACATATTTTATTTCGCGCATACACATATTTAATTTAGGTTTTATAATTATATAGTACAAGTATAATATTTTTTGTTAACTTTCTTTTAGATTAAATGACAAATATTTGATAGTTATAACATATACAAATATGTTGGTAAATTATAATGATAAAAAAATTTAATTAAAATTTCGAAATTGTTAATATATTTTTTTAACTAGAACATAATAACAATTAATGAAAAGTAATACTTGAAAAATGGCTACTAGTTTACTGTTTATTAAATTTTAATTTAATAAGTATTAATTACCAATTTTAATTTAATCTATTAAATAATTTTATGTATGATTTGAACAATAGATGGTTTTTACTCTAGGATAATGGAAGATAAAACAAATGATTGATGCAAATAATATCATGTTAATAATTATTTTTTGTTATTTTATTTTATATTTATATATATATATATATATATATATATATATATATATATATATATATATATATATATATATATATATATATATAATATATATATTTGAAATTGAATATATATAGTTTTTAATTCAATAAGAAATTTTGAATTTTAAAAAGGCTTCAATTCAAATGAATAAAATCAAAATTTTTTGAATGATTTTAATATATCAGTTAAAATGAAAAGTTAAAACACTTTTTCCTTTGAATTAATATTTTATTCTTAATAATTAATGTTTCAAGAAGAAAAGTCTTATTTAACATTAATAATTTGAGAAAGTGTAAAAGATGAGTTATTTTAGAAAAATTAGGAGAGCAAATGAAGATAAAAATGCATGAGAGATTGACATGTGGTATAAATTGTTCTCCTTTATTAACAATATAGATTTGTATGGATAAAAAAAAGTAAAACAAATCTATCTTCATTTAACATTATATTTTTTCTACTTTTCCAACTTTCATTATTCACCAATCATTCTAAACATTTTAATATGTTATTATATTAGAATCCATCATTTTAAATTCATGCAATCCAAATGACACCTAATGTAGCATTTCGTTCGTAGAATGTTTTAAAAATAATTGGAATTTGCTAAGAAATTGGAATATGCAAGAAATTGAAATTGTAATCAAAATCATGTTTGGTTGACTAAAAATTAAATTGAAATCCAATTTCATAATTTGTTTGAAGTATAAACTGTCAAATAAGTTATAATTAAACAAGGTCAAATAACATATATACATTTATTATTATTTTTTATCATTTTCTTCGTGTTTTATATAAGTGTGTGACATAGGTTGGGGCTCGGTAGGGTAGGATGGGTAAGGGTGGGTGGGTCGTGGGGTAAGGTAAGGGTGGTGTGGTTGGGTTGTAGGTAAGGTGGTGTGAGAAGGTCGTGGGGTGGGGTAAGGGTGGATAATGTACGATAAGACAGGTCGGTGTGTTGTGGTGAGTGGGGTAGGGTAAGTGTGTGGTATAGTATAGTTGTGGAGTGAGTTAGGTAGGGTGTGATGAGTTGAGATGAGATAGGTGGGTAGATGTGGATGAGTGTCCAAGACTCCAAAGTGGGGATAAGATGCTAGGGATAGGGTAGGTTGGGTCATAGGATTGGATTGGATAGGGTGGGTAGGGTATAATAAGCATAGAGTGGGTAGTGGTGCGACGATAGGTGGGTTGTAGTGGGTAGAGTAATTGGTTGAGGTGGGTAAGGTATCAGTGGGGTTATGGTAGGGATGGCAAAAAAAAAAAAAAAAACCGAACCGACGTGGAAAACTGAAAACAATCTAAACGGGGCGGGTTTCCCCGAACCCGATTAAGTTAAACGGGTATGGTAGTGATAATACCCGCCCCGTATACCCGATTACATAACCCGTTTAAATCTCCGATTACTTTTAATAGCAACATGTTATTTATATTGTATATATATTATGTATAAAAGATGAATATTTTTATCTATTTTATATATTATACATAAAAATTATTATGTATAGTCTAAAAAACTTATTTATTTACATAAAATTTATTGAAATAATGTTTTTTTCGTTATCATTTGATATGGATACAAATTTAATTTAATATTAGTATTAGTATTGTAATTTTAACATACATGAACATTTTAAGCTTAAATTATGAACCATGTGATTAAATTTCATATTATTGAATTATAAACGGGTTATCCGATTCCCCGCGGGTTTCCCCGCGTACCCGATGGGGATTCCCGTTTAATACCCGCGGTTTTTTTAAACGGGGACGGTATTTCCATTCCCCGCCCCGTTGCCATCCCTAGGTTATAGGTTGTGTGATGTAGGGTAGGGTAAAATATGATGGGTGGGTGGGTGCGACAAGGCAGGATGGGTATGGATGAGGGTGGGGTAAGACAAGGAAATGTGTAGTGTGCCACACGTAAGTGATATTTTGTAATCAATCACTTTATCTTTTTAAAAGAAATTGAATTACATTCATAGTATGAAGAAATGTCAATTTAATTCATTTATTGGAAAATTTCAATTTTTATGGAATCCAATTCTTTTTTATGGTTGAACCAAACACTTGAATTATCTGGAATTGGATTCTTTTCCCTCAAATTCCAACGAACCAAATGTCATCTGTGTGCAAATTAATACAATATTAATGTTAATGTTGAAGGTTTATTAATTTGCTTTTTAATCGAATCATTCTTGTTTAAAAATAAAGTAAAATTTTTAATGCTTTTATTAAAAGATAAAGATTGTATCAAAAGATAAATAAATAAACTTTAACACAAATATTTGATATATTTTTTTAAAGACTAATTAAACATGTATTCACCTAAATCTTACCCTAAATATATATACATTTTGTTTGTTACGGCCTCAAACTATTGATCTTGAATCCACGTTAAGATATTGGTATCATTGAGCTACAAATCATTTGGCATGAAATATATTTACATATTTGTTAAATTAAATACAACTAAATATTTAATTTATATGTCTTAGATAGGAGTGTTTTGAGTGGATGATTCAATTTTAATAAAGTCACCTAGACTAATTGAAAATTGAATGCTTTAATATTAGGCAAGGCAAAAGAAAATTTAAATGGATGGGACAAACTGAAAATCAATCTAAGCGGAATAGGTTTTCTTCGAACCTGATTATTTTAAGTATGTATATATAGATATAGGGATGAGATTCATGATACTCGTTCTCATTATCCATATTTAAATATTCATTTATATTTTACATCATAACAATTATATTTTTATTTGTATGTAGATTATGTCGGGTTGGGTTCCGGTAAGAACCCTCGTTACTGTGAGAACGTGAGAACCTCTCTAAAATTTGTGTATTTAATGTTAAAATTTATACATTTGATAAATTTATGTATTTGATATAAAAATTTACGTATATCATGATAAATTTGTTCACTTTATGTACGAATTCATGCATTTGACAAAAATTTGTGCATTTAATGTTCAAATTTGTGCATTTAGTGTAAAACTTGATGAATTTAAATTTTAAGGATAATTTTAATGTTAGATTATATTATTTATTAATATTGAAAACCAATAATGATTCTACATTATAAATTTAATTTTTAAATTTGTGCATTTGATGTATAAATTTGTGCATTTTGGAGGGTTCTCATGTTCTCACAGAATTGAAAGGTTCTTATGTGATCCCAACCCTGTTAGATTATATATACGGATAATTGCGTAAAAAACCATAAAGCTGAACCATTTTTGTGATTAAAACCCCTAACTATTTTTTGTTGCACAAAAAACTCTAACCGGTAAATCTTTTGAAATTAGGACTTGACCGGTTATAATAGGTTGTTATGCTTACATGACACACACGTGGCGTCCACATGGCAAACCCGACTTACATGGCGCCTACGTGGCACTACATGTATAATTCTTAAACTGAATTTTTGCATAAAAAAACCCCAAAATTGGTGACTTTTTCGATTAAAACTCTTAACTATATTTTTCTCACCTATAACCAACAATAATATTTACATTTTCTCTTCATCTCTACCTCCGACAACTCCGATAACTCTATCCCCTTTTTATGTTCGGTGCTGTTTATTTTATGTATGTACGTTCGATTAACTTTTGCCGTTTAATCATGAATTTTAACTTCAATTGTGCCGATTGAATCGATTTCATTTTGTGTTCGAGTTGCATTTTTAGGTTCAGCTTTATGTTCAATTTCGTTTATTTATGTTTCATTTTAGCTTCTGAATATGATCAGCCAGAGCAGTGAGGTTCGATAGCCTAGAGGGTGGATGTTTCATTGGGAAACGAATTCTTTGTTTAATAAATAAAATTTTAATAAATATCTATGTCATCAAAATGCAACCAGTGAAGACTCAATTTTAATTATCTTAATTTGTTGGTTGGAGGTTTTTTATCAAATGAAAAATGATTTGGGGTTTTAATTGAAAAAAAAAATAAACAAGTTGGAGATTTTTTACGCAAAAATCTATATAAAAATTTTACACGTCATCAAATTGCAACCGGATAAACCGGCTGCAAGTCAGAGTTTTTGAAAAAAACCCAAATTTACAAAGTTTTACTTGGTTGGGGTTTTTTAGTGCAATGAAAAATGGTTGGGGGTTTTAATCACAAAAATGATCCAACTTAGAGGTTTTTTGCGCAATTTCCCATTATATATATCGTTTGTACTCGTATACAATTAATAGTCAAGTTTATAATTGTTTTGTTTTGTTTTTTTTTTTACTTTATTCATTTTTCTTATCCGGTTTTGGTTTAAATCACTATAAATTACGATCCTTTAGGTTAAACGGTGATCCCACCTTGAAATTCATCTTTTAGTAGATCGCTTATATAAACTGTTTATCCTGAATCTCTACGGTTGTCCCCGTCTACTCGACGGGAATCTTGGTTAGCTACCCTTCCCCCTCTCAATTTTTCAAGCCACGACGAGATAACAATCCCCGTCCTGAACTCGATCGTCCCTTTCCGTTCCTATTTAATATTCGGTTAGATAATTATGTTCAGCTTTTCCATTAAAAACATAAATTTAATAGTCAAAGAAGTTCCAAATTTTTAAATATGACAAACCCCTACTTATGATTCATCTAATGAACAATATCAAAACAAACAAATTACGATTCCTGAATCCAAAACGTATTAATGAAAATCGATAGAATATTTAAATTTATTAATAGGATGTTTTTTAATATATTAAGCTGTTGTGAGTAAACATTAAAAGATTAAAGAGATTGACTTTTGGCTATCTTTGGCTAATAGAAAATAATAAATTATTAAGTCGGGTTAATCACCTGAGACAGTTTGGATTTGTGTTTGTAAAAGTGTGTAACATATATTTGGAAACCAATAATCAGATAATAATTGTAACAAAAAGTGTTGCTGGACATGTAGTTTGATTTTGGCTTCTGTTGTTTGCTATAAAAATTATCAAATAATCATTTTTTAAAGTGTTTGGATTTACGTTATAACTTGTAAAATGACCTAATAAACACTTATTAAGCAAATTAAAGGCTGTTTGATTTTGCGTTATGAACAAGATTATTAGTTTATTACATTACAATAACACAATTTATTGGTTTAAAGTGTTTGGATTGTATACATTAATAAGTGATTATTTGCGTTTAATGTTAATCCTACCACACTTTTTCAAAAGTTAAAAAATGTAGCTATTTGCTTAAGAGGGTGTTTGGATTTGCGTTTGAAAAAATGTTGTAGCGTTTTAGAAACTAATAATCAGATAATAGCTGTAACAAAAATTGTTGTCGGAAATGTAGTGTTTGGTTTAGCTTCTGCTGTTTGCTATCGTAATTATCAAATAATCAGTTTTTAAAGTGTTTGGATTTGCGTTTTAACTTGTAAAATGACCAAATAATCACTTATTAAGCAAATAAGTTACATTTATTAACTTATGAAAAAGTATGGTAGAATTAACTCTAAACGCAAATAATCACTTATTAACGTATGCAATCCAAACACTTTAAACCAATTATTTGTGGTATTGTAACGTAATAAGCTAATAATCACATTTATAACGTAAAACCAAACACCCTCTAAGTAATTATTTTGTCATTTTACAAGTTAAAAGGCAAATCCAAACACTTTAAAAACCGATTATTTGATAATTATGATAGCAAACAGCAGAACTTAAACCAAACCCTACATGTCCGGCAGCACTTTTTGTTACAGCTATTATCTGATTATTAGTTTCCAAAACCCTAGAGCACTTTTTCAAACGCAAATCTAAACACCCTCTTAGTTAGGGATGAGTTCGGTACCGGACCGGTCCCGAACGGTACCGTACCGATTATATTTTTATGACGATTTGGGATAACGAATACCGAACCGAATTCAATTGATCGGTACCGGTTCGGTCCCGGTTTTACGGTACTATACCGAATTAGGTACCGAAAATTCAAGAAATTAAACATAAAAAAAACATTTCAAATTTACTTAGCATCTTGTTGTAACAATTCATTCAATTCTCACATAACAATAAACATATTTTTAGTTTATGATTCCTAATAAACCAATTCATACAAAATAAACCATTATCAAAGTTTATTGGTGATGAAGAAGACATGAAGAATAAAAGAAGACATGAAGAAAACTTGCTTAACTTGAGTCAAAATTTACCGGTACCGGTAATACCGGTTTTTAAGTGGTACCGAAACCGGGTAGTACCGATCCCGAAATATAGCAATTACATAAACCGAATACCGGACCGAAAGTACCGGTTCGGTCTCGGTTCGGTACCGGTTTTCGGTATAAAAAACTCATCGCTACTCTTAGTTACATTTTTTAATTTATGAAAAAGTATGGTATGATTAATACTAAATGCTAATAATCAATATTAATGTATGCAATCAAACAATATAAACCAATTATTACGTTATTGTAACGTAATAATTTAATAATTTTTATCATAATGCAAAACCGAACACACCCTCTAACTAGCTAATCAAAAATATTCTTCATTATGGATCACAAAATTAACCAAATAAAAATTTATAAGCAAATATTAATTCGAAAACCAAATAATTAACATGAATCGAATAAATTGGCCCCTCTTTGAATTAAGTGGAGGCTTCAGTCACTACAAGATATACCTCCAATAGTGGCGACCCCAATAGTAGCGACATATCCTTTAGCGGCGACCTTAAAAAAAACGGAGGAGGTGTCACCGCTATTGCCTTTAGCGGCGACAACCTGTCGCCACTAGTACCCAAAAAAAGGCGCCCTATCTACCGCCCATTTTTCACCCTTTTCACTTCTCTCTTTCACCCTTTATCACCCGTCCGCCTCCTTTCTTCTTCTCCCTGCAAGCAGCGATTTCTCTCCAATTTTTTGAGGTAAATTAAGCTTGTAGCTTGTCTATTTTTAAGGTAAAAATATGTAATGTGTGTGTATTGGTGTGTTAGGTCTCTCTCTGCTCTCGTCTCTCTCTCTCTCTCTCTGCCGCCGTCGATCTCTCTCGCCGCCGACGCTCTCTCTCTGCCCGAAGGGTCTCTCTGCCAGGTATGTATTTTGTACGTATTTAGTGTTGGTGTGCGTATTAGCAGCGACACTTGACTTCAGCGACTTTTTAGCAGCGACTGTCGCCGCTAATGCCTTTAGCAGCGACATCGAGGACTTTTAGCAGCGACATATGTCGCCGCTAAAACTCCTATTTCTTGTAGTGAGTTTTGATTTATTTATCATATATAGTTGTAATGTGCTTTTACAATTAAGATAGAATTCATATAAATATTCTCAGGCGTTTTTAGCTTGTAAAACAAAAATTGAAGAAATTTTATTTGAAAATTTTAATTTTTTAATTGCATGTTTTTGGGATGTATATGTGAATTTTAATGTCAGCTGGATATATATGATGTAGTTTATGAGGTATTGGAATCGAATTTTTTGTTACAAATAGTTAGTAATAACAAATTACTTCAATCATATACTTTCATAGAATATAAAATAAATTTAAATTTTTAACTCCTTTTTGTAATTTAAAGTTGCAACAACATTAAAATGGTATTTTTATATTTTTTAATTTCATTATCATTTCATGATTAGTTTTAAAACTAAAAAGTATATCTAATGAATATGATTTTGATTTTTTTTAATCTAATACTAATTATATTGTCAACTTTTTTATTGTTATTATATTTACATAATATGATTAATAGATACATTCACATGAGAAGAATACCTTGGAAATGATTTCATTTTGCTAGCTCATAAAAGTTTGGTAAATAATGACATTCACACGTATAAATTAATATTCATGAGTTCTACATTAAACTATTACATTAATATAACATTCATGTCACTATTACACGGAAATTTATATTTATGCATGATTTTTATAAGGTAAATCAGATTATCAATGACTTCAGTTATGTTTGACAGTGAGCTTTTAAAAGCTTTTAGAATCATTTGTTTTTAAAAAACTGTATTAAAAACAAAAAGTTTTGTTTGGAAGAAAAACAAAGAGCTTTCATTTTCTAAAAAAAAAAATCTTATATAAAACGCTAGTAGAAGTAGTGTTTAAAAATATAATAATTTTTTTACCCTTCTATTAATCATAATCGACCACCTTACGTAATTTAATACTAAAAACTACAGCTACATTTACTTTTACCAAACATATTTATTAAGCTAACAGCTCCAACTTTTTTAGACAGATTCAGCTCTCAAAAGCTCCGGCTACTAATGTTGCGTTTGGCAAGGAGTGTTTCGGAGCTTTTAGAAGATTCAACTTTTGATTTTTGGAAGCTCAAACTCAAAAGATTCGTTGGTTGATAAAGACTTAGAAAGATATAAACTTCAATGGTGATTATTACTAAGTGATGCAAGTAGTTATATATATGGTCAAAATTTGGATCAAATTAGTCCCTAAATTCTCATCAGGGACGTACTTATGAGATCTTGTGTGTCTGAGGGTTCTTTGTGTCTTAAAGCTTTTGAACAATATTTTGAGGCATTGATGGGGCAATTGTGTTGATATTGCATGACTGAATTATTGGTGAAATCATGAATGTTATATTTATGCATGATTTTTACAAGGTAAATACATTCTTCTTTTAAGTCAGTTTGGTGTTTTAATTTGTTCATGTATTGGTTTGATTGAGCTTAAATATGATTATGGAATATGGTTTAACAAACTAGAAATTTGATAGATTTTGATAGCCATTAAAGCTCATGTTAATGTAAAAATTGTTCTTGAGTTTCTAGATTTCTTTTGTCGAAATTAGTCTTTCATTGCTCAAATTGGAGCATTTTATGTTCTTATTATTGTTAGTGATTATATTGGTAAGTTGTTTTGAGTCCTTTTACTACCAAAAGTTTCTGAAAAAGTTAGTTTATAGTCGAGCCTATGGTAAAGTTTATGTGCAAAGGGCAGAAAATCACCAAATTTGTCAGGCTGGACGCTCAATGATGCAAGAGAAGGTGTTGCCTCTACCCTCTCTGACTTTGAGTTGAGGATGGCGCAGGGGCACCAGGGCTCTACTATTTCTGGTCTTCTGATGTTGGGTCGAAGTAGGAGCAATGATGCACCCCTAGTAGGGTTGTTTGCCTTTTCGTGCAATTTGTTTCTATTATTCGAGGTTTAACACTTTTAAAAGTACATTACATAATTGTGCACAAATAAAAGTACATTACATAAATATGCACAAGTTCAAAATTATATAATTATTTGGTGTCATTATCCCTAAACCTTACTTTTATGATATAAAAAGGGGAATAAACTTATGATATGATGTTTTTTATGTGATATCTAAGCTTATGCATGTGTGTATGATTGTGTGTTATAAATAGGTACATTTCAAGGTTTTAACTGGCTTTGTAGCTTGAAGGGTAAAACTTGTTAATTTATATAATATATCATTTTGGTGACTTGAATGTTGAGAAACATCATTGATGTTACAAATCAGTGAGTACTAGAGTTGATACATGACATGCACACATGTTAACAATTTATTATGCATCCTTATCTTTCATTACTTGAATCCTTCATGTATACTTGCATGCATAGGCGGACCTACTTGATTGTGAGGGATAGCCCGTGCAACGGGTCCCCTCCCAAATAATTTCGTTTCGTAGTGAAAAATTTTTAAAAAAATTTATATGTGCAACCGACGAATTTTTATGCGTGCAACTTATAGTATTAAAAAAATTATGTGTGCAACTTTATTTAAAAAAAATTTGATACCTCAAAAAACAAGTTGATTACCTAAATAACTAAATAAGTAATTAATTCAATAAATGAACAACATCCAATAATGTATCTAA
This sequence comes from Centrapalus pauciflorus, assembly GCA_020465985.1. Classification (NCBI taxonomy): domain Eukaryota; kingdom Viridiplantae; phylum Streptophyta; class Magnoliopsida; order Asterales; family Asteraceae; genus Centrapalus; species Centrapalus pauciflorus. The sequence continues at coordinate 42,518 of JAANYP010003649.1, read as the reverse complement.
AAACTAAAACTCAATAAACCCAATACTAAATTCTAAACCCATTAATCCAATATCATTTTTAAACGCAATATTATTTTAACCTAATTTCAAACTCAATAATAATTTTAATTTTTAAACCCAATTCTATAAACCTTTTAGCCTTAACACACTTTTGAAGAAAGAAAAATGTAGAAGAAGCAAGAATCGAGAGCAAAAATTTTTGAACGATGTTCTGATTTATGCGATTGAACATGAAATATTTTCAAAGGTGATAAATGAAACTTTTATTAATCGATTTCAAAATATGAAAAGTCAAAGAGAGCAACTGCGGGAGATAAATTTCATAACTTAATACTTATATTTCATAATAAATTGTATTTTTATGTATGATCTATTATTCTATTTTTTTATTTTGAAGATTCTATGTTTAATTTTAAATTATAAATATCCATGTGTTGACACGACCCGACCAAAATAATCATTTTAATTTTCTAACCGTGAACGCGACGAAAATTTATGCAACGGGTCCCTTCGGTGGCTGGGTCTGCCACTGCTTGCATGCATGTTATATTATCTTAAACTCCAACATGAGCTTTCTTTATAAAGGGGTTATAATGAAAAAAAAAAACCTTATAAACTTTTCACTTTTGCGATTAAATCCCTAATTTTTTTCTGATTATTTAAGTCCCTCTAAACTATTTTAAGTTTAGGAACTTATTTGCTAAAACATGAAAATATAGTGCTCTTTTTCAATATTAATCAGGTGAAAACCAATGTTATTTGTATGGTAACCGGTCAAAGAGATCAAATATATGAATGAGACAAATATAGTTTAGGGACTTAAACAATCTAGAATAACGTTTAGAGACTTAATCTTGAAATAGAAAAAAGTTGATAGAGTTTTTTTTTTAATATCAACCCTGTTATTAAGGGCAAATTGCTTGAAATAACAAGCTACTTTCACATTTTTTCTTATTACAGCATTTTACTTTATTTTGTACCATTAATTGTATCCTACTAACACTTTGCTCACTATCTAGGCAATGGAATTACCTGTCAAACAGGTAACCGGTCACTTTGAAGAACATGATGAACTAAATATGAATATCATCAAGAACACTCAGCTTGTTTCAAGAACATATAAACAATATTACAGATTTTGCAATCTTAATAAACTAGATAACCTTAAGAAACAAAACCAGATCTGGAATGAAGAAACCATGAGGGTAGCAGATCTGGAATGAAGAAACAAAACCAGATCTGGAATGAAGAAACAAAACCACACCTACAAAATTGATGAAGAACACAAAATTGATGAAGAACAATCCGGAAAAACCTAAAAAAATCAGAACAAAAGAATCAGATCTGAATAGAAAACGAAATCCCAGATCCGGAAAACGAAACCCTAACTTTGAAAACGAAACCCATTCAAAAAAATCATATCTGAAAACGAAATCCCATTCAAAATCCCTCTGACTAAACGAATTCTAGAATCAGATCTGAAAGAAACCCTAATCAAATCTGAAAACGAAACCCTAACCTTGAAAACGAAACGCCCCTGGATAGAGGTCGCCGTCGCCGTCGCTCTCTCTCTCTGTAAATCTAAATCTCTCGCCGTCGCTCTCTCTCTCTGTATAAATCTCTCGCCGTCGATCTCTCTTTGAAATGGAATCCCACAGATCTGGAGTCTCGGTCGCCTCCCCTTCGCCGACGCCGGAGGTCGCCTCCCCTTCGCCGACGCCGGAGGTCGCCTCCCCTCCGACGTCGCCTCCCCTTCTTCTTTCTCCCTCTCTGTCGCTCTCTCTCTCTCTCTTGGTGTTTGAAAAATGAAATGGGAATCGGTTGCTAACCGGTTATCAAAATGATATTGCATTCAATGACAAGTTAACGTTAGTAGGATACAATTATTGGTACAAAATAAAGTAAAATGCTCTAATAAGAAAAAAGGCGTAAGTATGTTGTTATTTCAAGCAATTTGCCTCTGTTATTAACTACCTATGGATACCATATAATGTACATGATATTTATAATATTATACTGCCGTGTGTGATGTACAAATTGTGAACCAAACTCCGAGAAATCACGAACTATGATGTGGTACTACATTAGTTAGCGGGAGTACAATGTTGGGCGTTGCAATTCCGATGGTTTTATGTTGTCATGCTCCCTAGACGTACTCATAGCATAATGTCGTAGGCATGACATCATTAAGAGTCTTCCTCTTGACGAGTCTCATCAAGTTTGACTATTACAATTGATTTTCTTGGGTTGTGTTTCTTTGTAAATGGGAATTCAACCATCCATGAATCTTACATGTTAATTATAATCTTATATTGTTAGAAGTTTAAATAGTTACATTTATAAATATCATATTGACCTAGTCACTCAATAGTCAAGTTAATTTTGCTTAACCCCTCCAATTATTATCCATTTTCAAGAAAAGAGGTAAAAGTGAGGAGATTGCATATACGATCGTGATTGCTATGAATTTAAGTAGCCCTTTTGGTATTGCTTATTTATTGAACATTGTTTTGGAAATAAGGTAGATCGCTCACCATTTTTGTTATTTATCCGGACTTGACATTATTTATGTGTGATGAAGGTTAAAGTATTGGATTCCGATCAATTGCAATATTATTAAAACGCTGCTCAGGTGGTAATGCATTGAAAGATTTGGAACATGGACAGACCAATGTTTAACTAGGGGGTGGCACAGGCAACCGGTCTCCACGTCAGTAATCCTGTTTCGTAGTGTAATTTTTTTATAAAATTTCGTTTGTGCAACCAATGAATTTTTAGTGTGCAACCGGTGATTTTTCAATATTGACAACTTTGTTAAAATAATTAGATTAAAAATTATTATAACCTCAACTCAAACAAATAAAATTGTAGTGTAATTATATTTATTTTAACATAAAAAATAATAAAAAAATAATACCAACCTAACTCTATTACTAACTAAATACCCATTAGCTCATAAATAAAATAAAATCATTATCTTTGAGTACATTTCTAAAACAAAATCAAATGCCTAATACTTACTAGTCTAATAAAAAATTGAAAATACTTTAATTTTTATAACTATTGAACTATTGATTTGTTTTTAGTAACATATTGTGAACTAATATAATAATCTAGTGTTCGTCTTTTTGAAGTGAAATCTAAGTTTTGATTGTTTATGAGCTATTGGTTTATTGATTGTTTATAAACTATTAGTTTCATAATTTGTAGTGACATTCAAATTTTTAGGTTTTAATAATTAGATGAATAGGAATTGAGATTGTATCCAATTAATTTCGGTTGGAATTTGAAAATTTGAATGCTTTGAATTGATCGATTTCACAAAGAATAACATAAAAAGGCAACTCGTTAGTTTTTTTTAAAATTTTCTTAAATAATTTTAATTTTTATACAGAGTTTATTTGATATTTCAGTATTGTTTGTGTTATTTTAAATTAATTATTCCAAGTTTGTTAACTTTATTTACGAATTTGTGCATTAACAAAATTTGCGAATTTAATGTTCAAATTTGTGCATTTATTGTATAATTTAATGAATTTAAGTTTTAAAGGTAATTTTAATGTTACATAAGCAGATACTCCTATAAGCTTAATTTGGTTCATTTTGATGCTTCCTCCTTAAAAACCTTATACATTGCAAGACTATATTGTTAATATTATCGTGATTCTAATATATTAAATCAAAACAAAAATTTCATGTGTACATGTACATTTGCATATACAATCATGTATTTGATCACCAATGTATAACACGGGCTTTGATCCTGCTTAGAAGGCAAGGGCTTTAATCCCTTCGTACTTACCTAAGCATGGGTCATATCATGCTTAGAAGACAAGGGCATTGATCCTTTCGTACTTACATAAACATGTGTATTTACCTATGCACGGCTTAGATCCTGCGTTGAAGACATGGCTAAGCCCTTCTGGCATTATATCTTAGTGCGTAATTGCAAACTCCACTGAGAAGCAAGGGTTCATACCCTTCGACACAACTCCTTAGTGCATAGCTTTGAACACCACTAAGAGATATAAACAAATCCCTTTAACAAATTCAAAATAAATGGCTTGAATTGATGGATCCGAACATAAATAAAGGCTCTAATGCCCTTACTATATAAGAAAGGTTTAAATCCCTTATTAACTGAGGTTAAAAGTACAAATCTCATTCGCAATATCTTTTTAGTTAGATTATAATTTTAGTTATTGTTATGTGGCTAACAAAACTTATGTTATGCTTGTGTTTTTCATTCATTGCTACAAAGGTGCCAATCACAAGTGAGAATAACGTAAGCACCGACAAAGTCATAACATTGAGCATATTTTATAAGTCCAAAATAATCAGCCTGATGAAAGACCGATCATCACTCTGGACTGGGGGACTTAATGGTTTTAGTAAGCTCACTCCGTGGATCTCTTGTCGTACCATGATCAATCCTAATCGACAACCTTAATATGATATCATATACGACGGGTCACCAACAATATTGAATACCAATAATGGTTTTAATTAAGTTATAAATTTAATTTTTAAATTTATACATTTGATGTACATTTTTATGCATTTTTAGTGGTTCTCATGTAATTGAAATATTTTTACCTGAACCCAACCCTATATATATATATATATATATATATATATATATATATATATATATATATATATATAGGGGTGGGTTATATATATATATATATAGGGGTGGGTTCAATGGAAAACATATATGCATCGGAAAACCCGGAAACCACTTTATAGTCATTTGATCATGTGATGCATCACGCAGAAAGTCGGTGCATCACGCGGGAATTTGATGCATCACGCGAGGAATTTGATGCGTCACGCGGGAATTGTGATGCATTTGTGGTGGTGCATTGAGGTTTTCCAAGGTTTTCCGATGCATGTTGGTTTTTATGTGTGGGTTAGATCAAATGGCGAAAGGGTAATTGATAGAAAGTTTTATGCATCAAGTGCACATAATGAAATTCGCGGAGGGGTAAAACAGGAATTATGCAATCCTTATTTAATTATTACACTTCCAAAATTAACAAAAATAATACAAATTCAAAATACATCAAAATACATGCATATCGTTCAACTCTTTATGCATCTCATTCGTCTCTTCCAAAAATAAATCATGCATATCGTTCATCTCTTCCAAAATCAAAATACAAACATGAATCGTTCATACAAACATAAATCATGCATATCGTTCATCTCTTCCAAAATCAAAATACATCAAAATACAAACATGAATACAAAAATAAATCATGCATATCGTTCATCTCTTACAAAATCAATATGGGGCTAAGAGAGAGGAGAGATAGAGAGAAAGAGGGAGTGATTTTAGGAAAGAAGTTAATGGTGATTTTCATACCAAATTTAGCTATTAATTATCTTAAAAACATTTAAATTCAAAAATAATTGTCATACATTTAATATCCCCTAAATGCCCTTTGTGTATCCTTGGTAGATAGTCCGATGCACAAAAGTTCTCAATGATGCCTCGATACACAAAAGTTGTCAATCGAACCCCAACATATATATATATATATATATATATGTATCTATATACATATATATATGTATCTATATACATATATATATGTATCTATATACATATATATATGTATCTATATACATATATATATATATATATATATATATATATAGAGGTTCTATGGGGCACCACGATGCATTGTGAACCGGGGAACAAAAAATGCACACTATATTAAATAAGGATGCAATAAGCGTATAATTGGAAGTTTAAACAATTATTTTGTTTGATTAAGATATTTAAAATATTCTATATTCAAATAACCGGATATATATTATGGTAATTGCTAAAATCGTGGAGTTTTTTAGTTAGGATAGATTGCATTTGTTTTGACTTTCTATCCATGCATGTCTTCATACGGTTTTTATCTCCACACCCGTAGCTAGACATCCGGTTGAAATTGAATTTATATGCATGTCTTCAATGCATAAACATTATTGAAATTGAATTTATATGCATTCTGAAATTACCTTAATATGCATATTGAAAGTCGGCGCGTAATGCATTTTAAAACCAAACCTTCATAAACCCATACTTCGATTATGAACTAAACACCCTACCGATTGAACCCAAAACTAACTAGGGCATAACAACCCTCAAATACGAAATATATACGCACTTCGATTATGAACTAAACACCTCAATGAACACGAAATATGCAACAACGCACTTCCATTTAACAAAATAATCGAAGTTGGAACGGCTAAAAAAACGTTTGTTCGCACGTGAATTGAAACACCCTCCAACTAAAATAGATGTTTCACGAACAATTAGCAATAATTATCAATAAATACTTGCGGAATTACGGTCAAATTTAAATTTTTCCATATACAAAATCATCAACATGATTCACCCCACTTTGTCACCTATCTAAGAGCAAAGTGTGGTAAATCATGGATAAAATGTTTGGGGTTTTAATATCTATCATTCATAATACAAATCAAAGTTCAAGCCTAGGCCATACGCCGGCATATACAAAATGGGAGTCCACTAAGTTCCCAACCCCAAGCATCATCGAAGTTATACCAAAATACGAGCTGCTAGCCGAACTCCAATCCTACTAACGCGAATCAAGCGTGACCTTTCCCTTTACCTGAAAGGTTAACAACTAAGAGAGGGTCAACAAAGTTGAGTGAGATGCTAGATTAGTAAGAAACACAATATGCATGTATGCAACGATAGTCAACCAATGAATACTATAATCAACATGATCTGATGCTCAATTTAGGCTTAGAACTAGCCCAACATATTGCTCAATTTAGGCTTAGAGCTAGCCCAACATATTGCTCAATTGAGACTTAGAGCTAGTCCAACGTGTTGCTCAATTTAGGCTTAGAGCTAGCCCAACGTTTCCATGGATATCCAGGCGAGGTCCAAAGAAAGATATACACAAATAATGAGGCCCTACATACCTCCCATATGGCCAACAAGTCAACATGTAAGTGTTAAAGCAACAAGCAATTAATATCACATGTCTAGGATAGGTACAATATTATATTCGGCAAGGAAACCGACAATAAACAAAGCACATAATGTAATACTAATACTAGAACTCACAGTGATTGGTTTACAAGACTTTCAAGCCCTTCCAACAAAGTCACAATAGCCCGGAGAATGGCTAATGCTTGCAAGCAAACTCCTTTCGGCTCGGATCACCTAAAGCATTCATAACGCGTACTCGTAAGCCCCCGAACACAATAACCGACTCCAAGAGGGTCCTAAGGGTAATGAGACATCAAACCGAAAGTACATAGTCCAAATGAGGTCTCACAAGATCCGGAATGGATCCAAAGCCCTCAAACCCTTTAAACACTTAATTTAGAAGTGTATTGGACGCATAAGACCCGAGCACCGACCCCCCGAACGACCAAAACACATTCCAGGGGCAGTAGGGTGGTCTTGGCGCGACCCAAGGGGGGGGGGGGGGTAGCGCCGCGACCAACAGCCTGTTGGCCCCCCTCTGCACCTGAAATGTCATAAATGCTCAAAATATCCACCCGACTCTCATAAATGCATCCGACACTTGAACGGGACTTTGCCAACCATATGACTAGCATAATAAGGTCTTTTAAACACTTATAAACATAATGATATCATGATTTAACATTCCATGATTCGTTGGAGTTCATACGGGCTCCAAACGAGTCCCGGAATGACCGAAAACTCCAACCGGCAACACCGAGCTCCAAATGAGCTTGGAGTCACTTCTAACCAATACTATAACACTTTTTAACACATTTAGACTATATTTAAACATTCTATTATGATTACTTATTAAAATTCCATCCAAACACGATTGTGAACTCATTGGGGCATTTCACCGAACACTTGGTGTGCGGTTTTGACTCGAAACCCCGATTTGAGTTCTATCAATTTCCACTACTCCCAAATGATAAATAAATCATTTATAAACATATTTGAACTCGGTCCAAGCTCCAAAAACATTTAAAACACCACATTTCATTCATTTATCAATTTGAGCCCTAAATGAGTTCAATAATGGATTCTACTCGAAACTAACACGAACTACCAATGTATTTACATATCTTGGCTCCATTTTGATCATATAACAACATATTAAAATTTTAGATCCTCTACTAAATAACTCAACTTAAACCCATTTGGTAACTACTCTCCAAAATAGGTGAAAGGAGGAAAAATGAGGAAGATGGAGAGGATTAGAAGATGAGTATACCTTCAATAGAGCTTAAAGATCCAAAGTTGATCCTTCAATCTTGCAAAGATTGCTCACTCCAACCAAACCCTAGCACACTCTCCCTTTTCTCTCTTCTTTTTCTTCCAAGTAACAAAAAAATGAATTTGTGTGTGTGTGTGTGGTGTTGGACGGCCAAAGGAGAAGAAAAAGGGTGGCCTTTTGGCCTTTGGCCAATCCCCCCCTTCCACTTCCTCAATTTGGCACAATACCCCCTCCCACTTCATCTCTTATTTGCAAATAAGCTATAATGCTATCTAATGCAACAATTAATTAATCCAATACTCAAATAGATGAATTTGACATAATTATGCTAACTGGGTTAAAACACAACGTTAAACCATTTGATGACATACTAAACCATATTCAATGGCTTTGCAAAATTTCGGGGTGTTACAATTCCCCCTACTTAAAAGGATTCCGCCCACGGAATCAATTTGACTCAAACAATGCCGGATATTTGGCCTCCATCTCGGCCTTCGTCTCCCACGTCATTAAGGACCCACGATGATGCTTCCAACGAACTAACACCATCTCGATCTCTTTATTTCGCAACTTAGTGACCTTCTCACCCACAATTGCTTCCGGCTCTTCAACGAACCGCAACTTTTCATTTATATGCACATCGCTCAACGGAATGACTACTTCGGGATTTATCGGACTCTTCTTCAAATAGCTCACATGAAAGGTGTCGTGAATACCTGCAAGCTCTTCCGGCAACTCTAATTTGTAAGCTTGAGCACCTATGCGCTCAATGACCTTGAAAGGTCCAACATATCGTCGGCTCAACTTCCCACGCTTACCAAACCTCATCACCCCCTTCCACGGAGATACTTTCAACATAACCGAATCCCCGACTGCATGCTCTACATTCTTGTGGCGCTTGTCAGAATACGATTTCTGACGGTCTTGGGCGGCTTTAATTCGCTCCCGGATAATCTGAATTTTCTCATTGGTTTCTTGAATCAATTCCGGTCCCGCCAAAGGCTTCTCGCCAGCTTCACGCCAACAAGTAGGGGTACGACATTTGCGGCCATACAACGACTCATAGGGTGCCATCTTTATTGAGGAATGATAGCTATTATTGTAGGCGAACTCTATAAGGGGCAAATGAGTATCCCAATTGCCTCCCAACTCAATCACACATGCTCGAAGCATGTCTTCCATAGTCTGATTTGTCCGCTCAGTTTGACCATCGGTCTCCGGATGAAACGTTGTGCTCAAATTTGCGCGCGTCCCTAACTGCTCTTGCATACTCTGCCAAAATCGTGAAGTAAACCGCGAATCACGATCCGATACAGTAGATTTCGGAATACCATGGCGCACGACAATCTCATCAATGTACATTCGAGCTAGACGATCCAACGGATAATTTTCTCTAATTGGCAGGAAATGCGCGGACTTGGTCAATCGATCGACAATAACCCAAATTGCATCATGCTGACGCTGAGTGTTCGGAAGTTTCACCACGAAATCCATTGTGATATGATCCCATTTCCATTCGGGTATATCAAGAGGCTGCATACTACCTGACAGTTTCTGATGTTCGGCTTTGACTTGCAGACAAGTCAGGCAACGCTCCACATGGTTGCCAATATCCCGCTTCATTCCCGGCCACCAATACTCCAACTTCAAATCATGATACATCTTGGAGCTACCCGGATGAATAGAGAACTTCGAATTATGACCGTCTTCAAGAATCACATCCCGAATACCCCCAATTTTAGGCACCCATATTCGGTCCTTGTACAACTTCAACCCATTACTTCCATCAATTAACGATGCGCTTTGACCAACCATCCTTTCGGACTTAACATTCTCTTCCTTGAGACCTTCGACTTGCCACTTCCGGATATCATCAATGATGGAAGAAGTCACCACCACGTGGGTGAGTGCATAGCAAGTCGTCTCCGGATACCTCTTTCGACTTAAAGCGTCGGCTACAACATTCGCTTTCCCGGGGTGATATAGGATCTCACAATCATAATCCTTTATTAATTCCATGGCTCGCCGTTGCCTCATATTTAACTCCTTCTGGTCAAAGAGATGCTTCAGGCTCTTGTGATCCGTAAAGATTTGACATCGAGTTCCATACAAATAGTGGCGCCAAATTTTCAAAGCAAAAGTGACGGCTTCGAGCTCGAGATCGTGAGTTGGGCGACTCTTCTCATAATCCTTCAACTGCCGTGAAGCATACGCTATTACCTTTCCCCTTTGCATCAGAACACATCCCAATCCATTTATAGAGGCATCACTGTAAACCGCGAAATCTTCATTGCCTTCGGGCAAGGCAAGAACAGGAGCCTTAGTCAAACGGGCTTTCAACGTCAAGAAGGCCTCCTCTTCTGGCTCTGCCCACACAAACTTTGCGTTTTTACGCGTCAAAGATGTAAGAGGGACCGCGATTTTTGAGAAATCCTGAATAAATCGCCTATAATACCCGGCTAATCCAAGGAAACTTCGAATCTCTGAGGCATTTCGAGGCGCTTCCCAACTCTCAATAGCTTCGATTTTGGAAGGATTGACCGCCACACCCTCCCGAGATATGACATGACCCAGAAATTGCACTTGCCGCAACCAAAATTCACACTTCGAGAACTTGGCGTAAAGCCGTTCCTTGCGAAGGAGTTCTAGGAGTTCCCTTAAGTGCATTGCATGGTCCGCTTCCGACTTAGAATAGACCAAAATATCGTCAATGAACACAATTACCGATTTATCGAGCATCGGTCGACACACACGATTCATCAAATCCATGAAGGCGGCTGGAGAATTAGTGAGCTCAAACGGCAGCACCAAAAATTCATAGTGACCATAACGGGTTCGAAAAGCGGTTTTTGGAACGTCATCTTCCTGAACCTTTAATTGACGATAACCCGAACGAAGGTCAATCTTCGAAAAATAGGAAGCCCCTTGCAACTGATCGAACAAATCGTCTATACGAGGCAAAGGGTATTTATTCTTTATCGTTACTTTATTCAACTCTCTATAGTCAATGCACATCCTTAAGGACCCATCCTTCTTTCTAACGAACAAAACCGGAGCACCCCAAGGTGAAGTACTCGGTTGGATAAACCCCTTGTCCAACAAATCTTCCAACTGGGTCCACATCTCCTTCATCTCCGAAGGAGCCAAACGGTAAGGAGCCCGGGCAATGGGAGCAGCTCCTGGCACTAAATCTATTCGGAATTCTATGGCTCTATCGGGTGGCAAACCCGGCAAATCCTCCGGAAAAACATTCGGGAAATCCCTCACTATCGGCACATCTTCCAAACTCTTCTCCTCCTTCTTGGCATTCATTACATATGCCAAGAAGTTCTGACACCCCTTACTAATGCTTCTACGAGCTTTTGCCATGGAAATGATCACCACTTCTCCTTTACGCTTCTCCCCGTAAATGAATATTTCACTACCGCTGGGAGTCATTAATCGAACAACCCTTTTGGCACACACGATACTAGCTTCATTTGCCGCCAACCAATCCATACCCACGATTACATCAAACTCCTTTGTGTCTATTGGCACAAGGTCAATCCCAAATTCATACCCATCTAAGGTGAGTTTACAATCAAAATAAATTTGGGTAGCCACGACCGACATCCCATTTGCAACATCGATAGTCAAAGGTAAAGGCAACAATGAAGGCAATTTATCAAGCTTTCGCGCAAATGATTTAGCAATAAACGACACATTTGCACCAGAATAAAAAAGAACAATAGCAGGTAAGGAGTTCAAGAGAAAGGTACCGGTAACAACATCCGGTGCGTCCCGAGCCTCCTCCGCGGTGATCTGGAATACCCGCGCATGAGCTTTTGACGCGTTCCCCTTTGATTGGGAGGAACCGCCACCTACTACCGACTTCGCCGCCGATGCTTTACTTTCTGCCGGCACGTCCTTCCGATTGGGACAACCCCACGATTTGTGTCCCGACTGATCACATACAAAACATTTATCTGCATATTTTGGGCACTTAGTACGAATGTGCCCCTCTTCCCCATAGCTATGACAAATGATGGGACCCCGATTGCACTCCCCCTTGTGCAATTTCCCACACTTATTGCAAGACGCGGCGACATTAGACGAGTGCCGCTTTGATTGATTTAAGGAGTACGACTGCTGCTTTGATGGTGCATGCGACTGAGTTCGAGAATCACCACCCTTAGAATGAGAGTGAGGAGTACGAGGCGGTCGATACGACCCTTGAGGAGCCTCGGTCTTCAATTTCTTAGATGAGAGGGCATCAGGATCAACACGAGAGACTTCATACTCTCGAATGCGAGCAAGTTCGACGGCTTGATCAAATGTCTTGATCACTTGCATCTTCACAAATTCTTGAATTTCTTTCTGAAGGCCCTCCACAAAATACTCTGCCTTCTGGTTTTCGTCCGATACCAGCGGCCCAACAAACATAGCCTTGGAGTTAAACTCCGCCAGATAGTCATCCACCGATAAATCGCCCTGATGGAATGTGAGGAAATCTCTCTTAATCTTCTGGATTGAAACGGCAGGACAGAATTGCCGCTTGAACCGAATTTTGAATTGGTCCCACGTCATGGACCTAATAATCTCCTCTCCCAGAACTTCGACCTCCGCATCCCACCAAGTCAAAGCGGGGCCCTTCAACAATACCGTACCGTAAGAAACTTTCTTCTCCTCACGGCAGTCGTTCACACGGAAGAACTTCTCGATCTCTTTTAGCCAGTCCATTGACGGGCGAGCCCCGATCTTGCCATCAAACTCAGGAGGTCTACATCCCATGAAGGTTTTAAACGAACAACCCTTCTTGGACTTCGAAGGTTTTTCCTTCTTCTTTCCGGTTTCCCTGTTGATTCGGGCATCCTCTCCGCCCCCACTTCCCTGATTGATATCGACGCTCACTTCAGTATGAGCCTTGTCTTCTCTAGCCTTCTCCATTCGCTCATAGAAGGCTTGCATTTTCGCCTCAAGCAACAACTCCTGTTGTTGGTTGTTTTGCTCCATAATCTCCGCCATCTTTTGGAGCATCCGGTCCTCTCTCGATTCGTCCTCCCCGGATTGAAAGGATTGATCGTTGCCGGATTCATCCGACGCTCGAGGGCTTACTACCGGCTCATGGTTACGATTGGATCCGTGATCCGGCATTTCGACTGAAATAAAACCCATGAGGCATTCAATAATTGCTCCCACATAAGCTCAAGGGCGAATACATAATATATTTCGCAATATATAAGCTTAACGTCTACCCGTTAATTTCCCAAACCTAGGCCGAGTCAACTTTACGATTATTTTACTAGTGTTGCCTAGGTGGGTCAATGCTAGCATCCGAACCCGCGTTCAGTGGTGAGTGTCGTTGACTACACTCAGTCATTGAACACAGTCTTTAATACCAAATTGAAACACCCTCCAACTAAAATAGATGTTTCACGAACAATTAGCAATAATTATCAATAAATACTTGCGGAATTACGGTCAAATTTAATTTTTCCATATACAAAACCATCAACATGATTCACCCCACTTTGTCACCTATCTAAGAGCAAAGTGTGGTAAATCATGGATCAAATGTTTGGGGTTTTAATATCTATCATTCATAATACAAATCAAAGTTCAAGCCTAGGCCATACGCTGGCATATACAAAATGGGAGTCCACTAAGTTCCCAACCCCAAGCATCATCGAAGTTATACCAAAATACGAGCTACTAGCCGAGCTCCAATCCTACTAACGCGAATCAAGCGTGACCTTTCCCTTTACCTGAAAGGTTAACAACTAACGAGGGTCAACAAAGTTGAGTGAGATGCTAGATTAGTAAGAAACACAATATGCATGTATGCAACGATAGTCAACCAATGAATACTAAAATCAACATGATCTGATGCTCAATTTAGGCTTAGAGCTAGCCCAACATATTGCTCAATTTAGGCTTAGAGCTAGCCCAACATATTGCTCAATTGAGACTTAGAGCTAGTCCAACGTGTTGCTCAATTTAGGCTTAGAGCTAGCCCAACGTTTCCATGGATATCCAGGCGAGGTCCAAAGAAAGATATACACAAATAATGAGGCCCTACATACCTCCCATATGGCCAACAAGTCAACATGTAAGTGTTAAAGCAACAAGCAATTAATATCACATGTCTAGGATAGGTACAATATTATATTCGGCAAGGAAACCGACAATAAACAAAGCACATAATGTAATACTAATACTAGAACTCACAGTGATTGGTTTACAAGACTTTCAAGCCCTTCCAACAAAGTCACAATAGCCCGGAGAATGGCTAATGCTTGCAAGCAAACTCCTTTCGGCTCGGATCACCTAAAGCATTCATAACGCGTACTCGTAAGTCCCCGAACACAATAACTGTTGGGAAATAGTTTAAGTATACTCAAGCTGTTAGTTAGACTTCTCATACTGTTAGTAGAATTTCTGTGTAAGTACAAAGTTCATGCTGCTAGTTGAAGAAACTCGAGCTGCCAGTATAAAAGTTCAAGCTGCCAGAGCAAAATAACTCAAGCTGCTCAGTTCATGCTGCCAAGTCATTCAAGCTGCTCAACAGTTTCATAAACAGAATGTGCTGATTTTCAGGGAAGATATCTACAAGAAGATTCCAGCATATCTACTATCAGAGAAGTCATAGTCCTTCAAGGAAACACGTCCATAAAGCAATATAAATAGACAGAAGATTGTATAGAAGATATACGCATAGAATAAGAGTTTTCTGCATATTTTGAGTCTGTAATTGCTTTATTGTTCAAGTTTTCTTAAGCCTCTAAGGTTGTAAAACCCTAAGAACAGTTTGTGTTCTTCGTCTAATCAAAACAGATTAGAGGTGATTGTAATCAGTGAATTCAGCAATACAAACAGTCTTGATTACTTCTTATGTTTTATGCTATTATTGCTTCTGAAAGTTTTTGTCAAAATAATTAAGTGTTATTCCGCAAACTTCTTAATTAAACTTTGATTCAAAGCAAGATTATTGATTTATACTCTGATAAATTCAAATCAGTTAATATTGGTTATTCATAATTTTCATAAGTTATAGATCCTGACAAGTGGTATCAGAGCCAGGTTGTTCTTTGTTTTTCAAAGTCGAAAACTTTCTTTCAAATTTTTAATCTTTTTCAATGGAATTTGAAAATAGCAGCAGTGAATCTGGGCAAGGACTCAAAGTGCCTATGCTCAAGCCCACTGAGTTTGAGATGTGGAAACTCAGGATTCAACAGCATATTCAATTCATTGATTATGCCATATGGGAAGCTGTTGAATTTCCTCCTGCAGTTGATCCAGAACTTGATGCTGAGGGAAAACCAGTAAAAACTCCTCCAAAAACTGAACTTGAAAGGAAGGCTAGAATGAATGAAGTGAAAGCACTCACATTATTACAAATAGCCATTCCTAATGCTTATCAACATCAGTTTAAAAAGTTTTATACTGCTCACTCTCTTTGGAATGCCTTAGAGAAGAGGTTTGCTGGTAATGCAAGTACCAAGAGAACTCAAAAGGACCTCTTGAAACAGCAGTATGAAAACTTTTCTGGTGGCAAGAATGAAAACCTCACTCAAATCTTTGACAGGTTCAACAAACTGATAAGTGAACTGGAAAGTGCAAGGGTCAATCTGGATCAAGATGAGGTCAACAGAAAGTTTCTCAGATCTCTTGGAGAAGAATGGACAGTCTATGCTGCACAGTGGAGAACAAAAGACACCCTTGATGAGATAGAATTGGATGATCTATACAACAGTCTAAGAGTGTTTGAGACTGAAATTGATGCTAAAAAGAAATCCTTTTCTTATAATCACAACACTGCTCTTTTGTCCTCTGAAAAATCTAATAACTGTGATTCTTTTTCAGGTGGTGATGGCAATTCTGCTGAAACTCATTATGAAGCTTTTGTTGCCAATGATGGATTATTTGCTCTAAATGTTGAAGACTTGGAACAAATCCATCCTGATGATCTTGAAGAGATGGATTTAAAGTGGCAACATGCAATGCTGACCATGAGAGCCAAAAGATTCCTGAAAAGAACTGGAAGGACCAACTTTCAAGCCAAAACAGATGGCAAACCATCGTTTGATAAATCAAAAGTGGAATGCTATAAATGCCATAAGCTTGGTCACTTTGCCAGAGAATGTAGATCTCAAGGTCAACAACCATCAAGGACTTCACAGCCCATTCAAGCTTCCTCATCAACAGCACTTGTCTCTCAAGAAGACAATGTGTTTGACTGGAGTGATCAGACAGAGGAAGAATTCCAAAATCAAGCACTTATGGCAGAAACCTCAAATGTCTCCTCAACTGAACTACCATCTGAGGTAAAATCTAAACTCTGCTCTCAATCATGCAAAAATATGGTTAAAAAATACAGAGATCATAATGAGAGCATGTGCAAAACTCTAGCTAAGATGGAAGAAAGGAGATATGAATATATGCAAGCCATAGAAGATCTGGAAAAACAGATCAATGACTATAAGGATAATGAGCTTCAAATGGGGTATGATAGAAACTATCATGAATGGGAGAAAAAGGAACTCAATAAGAAAATAGAATCTTTGAATAAAAAGGTAGAAGAAACTGAACAGAAGGTGTTAGAAGCTAATGAGAAACTGAACTCTGTTAACATAGATTTAGGTAACTTCAAGTTAGCAAATCAAAAGCTAGAACACCTAATGGAAGTTCAATTCAAAGATAGAGTCAAATCTCAGGTCAATCCCAAAGAAGGAATAGGATACAGAGCTACTCCACCTCCATATAATAACAAGTACATTCATCCAATGAGTGAAGTTGCTGATAGACTTGTCAATGAACCATTAGTTGAGTCTATGACTATTGTAGATCCTATCCTTGACAGCAGTCCTGAACCAAAGGAAGATAAGAGTCAAAATAGAGACTGTGACACAAAGAGTGCACCCATAGAAGTCAAAGTTCCCAGTAAGAAAGGAAAAGAGAAGTTGAGTGTATGCAATGCTACTCCACAAGTTTCTGTACATTCTAACTGTAACACTGCATCTTCATCAAAATGAACTAAAAGAGGTAAAACTGTTTCTATCTGCACATGCCAAAAGCATGGTGTTCAAAAGTTTCCTAAACAACAGCAGGTAAGAGGAAACCAGAGAAACAAGAACCAGAAATTGACAGAAAAGTCTGGTGTTCCAATTCAAACTGTCAAAAGATGCTATCACTGTGGAAGGAAGAATCACTTAGCTAAGGATTGTTTTTACAAACCAGTTGTTGCAAAACAGCCTGTGCATCACACAAAATCAAATCCTAAACAGGCAAAGCCCTCAAAAGTGAAACCTTCCACAGCAGCTCCAAAGAGAGCAGTTGATCACAGATTCTCAAAAGTTAATAAAAAACAGTCCACACATCAAAAACAAGTTTTGGCAAAGCCTAAATCAAGTTTTAAACAAATATGGTGTGTCAAAGACAAATCTGTTGCTCAAACTGCTAATGCAAAAGATCAGACTGCTAAGTCAAAATCTGATGCTGGTAGTGCAAAAAGTGAAACTGTTAGCACTACTAACACAGCTCAAGCTGCTGGGCACCAAACTGGAGCTGCTAGTGAATCATCTGAGACTGTCAGAAGAAAAGATGATCAAAATAAGTGGATACCTCATATCATCACTAAATACTCTCCAAAGACTCCATCAGTAGATCTCACCAAATACAAGAAGTCAAAAACAGTTTTTAGTTATGTCAATGTACAAGGCCAACCCAAAACCAATTTGGTTTGGGTTTACTCCACTACTAACTAAGCTGTTATTTGTGCAGGGCAACCACAGGTCTCCTCATAGGACAAGATCGCATCTGGACAGTGGATGCTCTAGGCACATGACAGGCAAT
>JAANYP010003649.1:0-24160 GCA_020465985.1 Centrapalus pauciflorus | reverse complement strand
TTTTACTTAGAACACCAGGAAAGGACAATGTTTACTGCCTGGACACAGCTCTCTTGACTAAATCAAATACTTTAAGCTGTTTAATATCCAAAGCATCATCAAATGAGTCTGCTCTCTGGCATAGAAGGATGTGTCACATGAACTTCAAGTCCATGAATGATTTAGTTAAAAAGAATCTGGTAAGAGGATTACCACAAAAGGAGTTCATTTGTGATGATCATTGTGTAGCATGTCTTAAAGGTAAGCAACACAAAACTTCTCATAAGGCCAAAGAAGTAAATTCAATCTCATCTGTTCTTCAGTTGTTAAATA
Organism: Centrapalus pauciflorus; assembly: GCA_020465985.1. Lineage (NCBI taxonomy): Eukaryota > Viridiplantae > Streptophyta > Magnoliopsida > Asterales > Asteraceae > Centrapalus > Centrapalus pauciflorus. The sequence goes on along the minus strand of JAANYP010003649.1, from coordinate 23,848 downwards.
TGGATCTATTTGGTCCAACATCTGTTTTGAGTTTGAATAAAAGGGCATACTGTTTAGTCATTGTTGATGATTTCACCAGATTTACTTGGGTTTACTTTCTTAGGTCCAAAGATGAAACTGCTGAGCTTGTTAAGTCTTTTATCCTTAAGATAGAAAACCAATCCAATTCCAAGGTTAAGGTGATAAGATCAGACAATGAAACTGAATTTAAAAATCAAATTCTAAACAGTTTCTGTGAGTCCAAAGGTATTGCTAGACAATATAGTGCACCAAGAACACCACAGCAAAATGGTGTAGCTGAAAGAAAGAATAGAACATTAATTGAGGCTGCTAGAACAATGCTAGCTGATTCAAATCTGCCAATGACTTTCTGGGCAGAAGCTGTTAATACAGCCTGTTATGTTCAAAATAGGGTTCAAGTTGTCCAATCTCAAGGAAAAACTCCCTATGAGTTATTCCATAACAGAAGTCCCCTAATAGCTTTCTTCAAGTCTTTTGGATGCCCATGTACTATTCTTCACACCAAGACTCACTTAGGGAAGTTTGAGAGTAAAGCTGAAGAAGGATTCTTTGTAGGATACTCAACTCAAAGCAAAGCCTATAGAGTATACAACAGTGTGTCTAAAACAATTGAAGAAAGTGCCAATGTTGAATTTAATGATAATACTGCTAATATCAAAGGCACTGGTCCTGATTGGTTGTTTGATTTAGATTCACTAACAAATTCTCTGAGCTTTGTTGAGTATACTGCAGAAGCTGATGCATACAGGGTTGAAGCTGCTAACACGAATTCTCATGCTGCCAATACAATTTCTCATGCTGTTGGCACAAAGTCTCAGACTGCTGCAGATTCAACAAGTTGGGACGATTTCACCACTCTACCACTTCTGTCTTGTGATCCTCCAGGGGTCCTGAATGATACAAATCCAGACACTGAAGTGCCACTCCAAATTTCTGATAGAACAGCTCCAACACAACAGGAAACAGTCCCAGATTCAAGTCAAGCTGTTTCAGAAACTGAACCACTCACTGGTTCTGATGGAGATGATACAAACCTTGGAACTTCTTTTCAAACAGAGAGAGAGCCCACACTAAGAGTTCACAAGTATCACCCTCTCAATCAAATACTGGGTGATCCAAGCACTCCTGTTCAAACAAGGAAAATGGTTCAAAATGAGACTGCTGCTGCTGAACTAGCAGTTCCTGAATTCAGTCTAGCTGCTTTTGAACATGCCTGTTTCATGTCTCAATTGGAACCTAAAAAGGCATCAGAAGCATTAAAAGATTCATCCTGGATTGAAGCTATGCAAGAAGAGCTTTTACAATTCAAAATTCAGAATGTATGGACTCTGGTGGATCTTCCTAAAGGTAAGAGAGCAATAGGAACAAGATGGGTGTTCAGAAACAAGAAGGATGAGAGAGGGATAGTCATCAAGAACAAAGCAAGACTAGTAGCACAAGGGTACACTCAAGAAGAAGGAATAGATTATGATGATGTCTTTGCTCCATTAGCAAGAATTGAAGCCATCAGACTGTTTCTAGCATATGCAAGTTTCAAAGGATTTAAAGTGTATCAAATGGATGTTAAGTCTGCTTTCCTGTATGGGACAATTGAAGAGGAAGTGTATGTGTGTCAACCTCCTGGTTTTGAAGACTACAAGTATCCAGACAGGGTGTACAAGCTAGACAAAGCTCTCTATGGTCTTCACCAAGCCCCCAGAGCATGGTATGACACACAGTCATCATATCTTCTACAGAATGGATTCAAGAGAGGCACTCTGGACAAAACACTCTTCACTAAATCCATCAAAGCTGAGATTCTACTTGTCCAAATCTATGTTGATGACATCATCTTTGGCTCAACTAATGACAGTTTGTGCAAAGAATTTGAGGCCCTAATGCACAAAAAGTTTCAAATGAGTTCAATGGGGGAACTCACATTCTTTCTAGGGCTGCAAGTTAAACAGAAGCCTACTGGTCTATTCATAAGTCAATCAAAGTATGTCAAAGACATACTGGAAAAGTTTGGCTATCAAGACACAAAGGTTGCAAGCACTCCAATGGATCCTCATAAACAGCTCCATACAGACAAAGATGGCATAGATGTGGACATTCATCTATACAGACCCCTTATAGGATCTCTCATGTATCTAACATCTTCTAGACCTGATATAATGTTTGCTGTCTGTGTGTGTGCTAGGTTTCAATGCTCTCCAAAGGATTCTCACTTGGTTGCTGTTAAGAGAATCTTTAGATATCTTAAAGGCCAACCACATTTAGGTCTATGGTATCCTAAAGACTCTCCTTTTGAACTAACTGCTTATTCTGACAGTGACTATGGTGGATGCAACATTGACAGAAAATCCACAACTGGTGGATGTCAATACTTAGGAGCAAGACTGGTCTCTTGGCAATGCAAAAAGCAAACAACTGTCTCCACATCATCCACTGAAGCAGAATACGTAGCAGCTGCAAGCTGCTGCTCCCAGGTAATGTGGATTCAAAATCAGCTAAGAGACTATGGTATGAATTTCTTATCCACTCCTATTTATATTGACAATTCAAGTGCAATTAGCATTGTGCAAAACCCAGTGAAATTCCCAAAAACCAAGCATATAGAAATCAGGTTTCACTTCATCAGAGATTGTAATGAAAAGAAGTTAATCCAAGTTACCAAAATACATACAGATGATCAGCTAGCTGATCTATTTACAAAACCTTTTGATGTGGGAAGGTTCACTTTCCTAATATCAAATATTGGTATGGTAAACATGGATTAATTGGTTTTCATTATTATCGACTCAGTATGCTAATTTAAGGGGGAGACACTGTTCCATTGAAAAGTTGCACAATTTTACACTAACAGCATGAGTATTTTCTCATGCTGCTAGTTCATTTTCTCGGACTGCTAGTTATTTTCACTTGATCTGTCAAAGTGTGCAGGGTATTTGGGTAATTTTTCAAATGTGTGCGCGGGACCCAACCTTTTCGAAACCTTTAAAGGTCCCAGTTTCGTTCAGTTGTAACTACCAGTTACATATTTTTCTTCCACGGCCTTCTACTTTCTCTCTGAACGAATCACACATTCTTCTTTCAAACCCTAAAACCATCGTTTGTTCATCCATGGAGTTCGTAAAAGAACACAACTGTCTCCCATACACTCTGAAACATGCTGAACTCCAACCGTTCCATACAATGATGGATTTCCTCAGGCACTCCCATATTCATTATGCCCTAACCATAAACCCCACTATATACATCTCCCATATAGAACAGTTTTGGAACCATGCATCTGTTAAAACCATCAATGGAGTGCCTACCCTTCTATCCAAAATTGATGGCACTCCCATCACCATCACTGAGGAATCCATTCGGCACCATTTGCATCTTCAAGATGCCTCAGGTATAACAGACCTATCCCTTGAAGCTTTACATTTTGGTCTTCAAAACATTGGTTATAGGGGCCCTGCTGATTCTTTTACTTTTCTTAAGGCACATTTTTCTCCTGAATGGAAATACCTTGTGCACATTATTCAGCAATGTTTAAGCCCCAAAAGAACTGGTTGGTCTGAGTTTTCTTCAAATATTGCCACTGCCTTAGTGTGCTTTTCTACTGGCCAACAGTTCAATTTTTCAAACATGATTTTTCAGGGGATGTTAAGGCATCATTCCCTAAAGAATGGGAAATTTTTGATGTATCCTAGGTTTTTGGCAGAAATAATTGCACACACCTGCACAACTCCACATTTACATAAACGGATACATGTTTCCCATAGGCACTCATTGTCTTCAATCAAAAGGCTGATAAAGCCAAGTGCCAATTTTGTAAGTGTAGATGCTCCATTGCCCTCTGCAATGATGAACATTATTTCAGGAAATAGAGGAGAGGGTCTTGAGCAGGCTCAACCTAACATCACTGCTTCACCCCCAAGACCCAACCCACTCCTCATGATACACAAACTCCCTCTGATCCTTTTGTACAGCCAACACGCCCACTCAGAAACATATACAAAAGAAAAAGGGGACCAGGAGCTCCTTCCTCCTCCTCCTCCCATCAGCAAGAGCCATATATCCCTGTGCAGGAGGATACTCCTGCACAGCATATCCAAAGGGAACCACTAGAGGAAACTCCCATCCTCACTCAGGAGGTGAACATCTCTTCAGAGATGGTTCATATGGGTTCTGTGGCTGGCACTACTGATGTCTCTGCACAAGAGGCACAGGACAGTGCCAACATAGCTAAGACCACGCCCATGGCAACAGCAAGTGTGCAAACACAAGCTGGAAGTCCCCAGAACCAAGAACAGAGGGGCCCAGAGGTTTCTACTTCTGGTATTAATGTCAGTGATAGATCACAAGCACCACAGGTGTTTTCTGATCTTGAGACTAGTCTGCAACTCATGCTTTTGACGGATCCCAAGCTGAAACCTGTTGTAGCTATGTTGGAATACCAAATGTCCATCATTGCTGCACAGGGTGCACAAATAATGGCCCTAAAGCAATCAGAAATGGCTCAAAATCAGAGGATGGATTATCTTCATAAGGGGTTTACCCTTTGTGGAAATAAGCTCATTCAATTAGAGCGTTTGATTCAAACCCAAGGGGCAAAGGTTGTAGGTCCTTCTGACCAAACCAATGCTTCCAAAAAGGGGGAGAATCAGGAGGTTCCTACATCAGTCCAAGCAGCTCCAACAACAACAACAGTCCAAGTAGCACCAACAGTCCCAGTTTCTAGGCTAGCAGTCCCAACAGCTTCTCAAGCTGTTAGCCTAGAAACTCAAGCTGCTCCTTCAAAAGTCACTGGAGTTGTGATCAGGGAAGGCATTCAAGCTCCATCAAGTACAGTCCAAGCAACATCCTCTTCTGTAAAAGACAAGGGCAAGGGCATTCTCGTTGAGTCTCCAAAGCACAAATTCTCCTCCAAAGAAGCCCAGATTGCCTTTGATGCTGAAGTTGCCAAAAGGTTAGCAGAAGAACAGGATAAAGAATTAGATCAGCAAGCCCAGCCCCCAATAGATGATGATGAGACATTAGGTGATTACCTAAAGGGGTTTGTGGGCAAACAAGGTGAAAAGAAAAGAAAGATGCCAACAGGGCACACCAAGGCTGAGCACAGAAGATTCTTAATCAATTTTGCCTTTGCAGCAGGTATTCCAAAGAAAATGGCTCAGTCCATGACTACTGAAAGGCTGCAGGAAATACATGATAAAGAAATGGAGAAAAGAAAGAAAGCAAAAACCGCCCAAGAAGTCCAATCATCACAAGAACCAGCTCAACCTACTACAAGTCATATTCAAGCTGCTGCCAGTACACCTGTTCCCACTGATCAAGCTGCTCTCTCTATTCCTTCATCGGTTAAAAGGGTGCTCTTTGAGCAACAACTACAAAAGGCCATGGAGATAGAGAAGTTGATTGATCAACATGATTTTACAAAGCCTCAAATCAACTACTGGTTTGCTAAGTCACTGGATGACCGTGACTTGAGAATTAAATTTGTGATAAGAAGAGAGTCTGGTCCTGAAGAAGAATATGATACATTTTGGCAGATGGTTCAGAAGTTGACCAGAGATGAGCTTATCAGAACGCACAACATTGGGTCTGTATCACAAGTTAGATCTGCTCTACCACAAGTGAAGCAAGTAATTAAAGATCTAAAATCAATTGTTGACCCTGAATCTGCAAGGAAAGAAATAGAGGATGCTATGAAGAAGGGGAAGAAGGTCAAGCAAGTTGTTTTGTTTGTCAAGTCAAGGACATACAGAATCAAATTTTCAGATGGACCTGGTATATTCTTCAATCTCGAATTTTATGATTTACCAAAAGATATGCTACTTCAGATAAAATCTGTTAGGGTATCTTGTGATAGAGATGAGATGAAGAAAGAATTTTTGAAGGCTGTAGATCATAAACTTGCACAGTTGTAAGTTTTTGAAAGCCTTGGTTTATAAATAACAGTTTACTTTTTCATTTCCATTTTTGTATAGAACTTAAAGTCTTGTGTAAAGAATTTAAGTTAGGGGGAGATTGTTGGGAAATGGTTTAAGTATGCTCAAGCTGTTAGTTAGACTTCTCAGACTGTTAGTAGATTTTTCATGTAAATACAAAGTTCATGCTGCTAGTTGAAGAAACTCGAGCTGCCAGTGTAAAAGTTCAAGCTGCCAGAGCAAAACAACTCAAGCTGCTCAGTTCATGTTGTCAAGAGATTCAAGCTGCTCAACAGTTTCATAAACAGAAAGTGCTGATTTTCAGGAAAGATATCTACACGAAGATTCCAGCATATCTACTATCAGAGAAGTCATAGTCCTTCAAGGAAACAAGTCCAAAAAGCAATATAAATACAGAGAATAGGTCATTCTATTGTATAGAAGTTTATAGAAGTTTTCTGCGTATTTTTGAGTCTGTAATTGCTTTATTGTTTAAGTTTTCTTAAGCCTCTAAGGTTGTAAAACCCTAAGAACAGTCTGTGTTCTTCGTCTAATCAAAACAGATTAGAGGTGATTGTAATCATTGAATTCAGCAATACAAAAAATCTTGATTACTTCTTATGTTTTATGCTTCATTGGTTCTGAAAGTTTTTGTTAAAATAATTAAGTGTTATTCCGCAAACTTCTTAATTAAACTTTGATTCAAAGCAAGATTATTGATTTATACTCTGATAAATTTCAAATCAGTTAATCTTGGTTATTCATATTTTAGATCCTGACACATGTGTTTGGTGTGGATCCATCAGCCCTCATATCATGAACCGTTAGTTACATTTATTTGTAAGCGCGAATATATTGTGGATAGATCTATCGAGAGTCATGTCCCCCATTCGGGTTAGTCTTACCGACTAACAGTGGAATGCACATATATTTAACACACAATATTACAGTCAGAGATACTGCACAGGGAAAACTCATTTAATTAAGCTTCAGTTGCATGATGGTTTATGTAATACGTACATGGAATTTATGTTTTTAAAAATTCAACTCATCTGTTAATGTCCATACAATTTGTCTTTTCGCGTAAACCTATGATCTCACCAACAATTTGTTGATGTATTTTAGCATGTATTTTCATGTAATTAAGGCATGCGCATTCATCGGAAGCAACCTGAGGCTTCCGCATATTTTGGAGTCGCAATATTTTCATCATCCAATAGAGATTATTTGCATTATTATAAACCTTTTAATATGGATTCGAATCTTTGTATTTCGCGAACTATTTACATTTTATGTTGGTTTGTAAAACATTCCTTATTTCAAAGTTAAATCGATGTATTTTCTAAAAACGTCCATATAGTGGTCGTTCGTTATGATTATGGTTACGCTTCCGCCCTCGTCATGCCTCGCTACCAACCAGGGTAGCAGGGTGTGACAGATTACGAACGTAACAATATTTAACTCCTTATTTTATCCATAACGGTAGTAGAGATATTTCAGAAAAAATCTGGAGGGGTTACTTTTATCAGATTTACAGCTCCAAAATCATACAAATATCTTACTTCATTAGGAGTGGAATGTTGTACAAAATCTATCCTTGGATATAATCCAATCTTATCTACTTTTCGATTCTCATTATTAAAAATATTATATAAATATTTCATTAATGAATTTTGTATTTCAACCGCCAAAGGTTGATCATCAAAACATACCCTTTTTGAGGTATTGAGTTTTTCTTTTTCTGATTTTTCCCATTGAGGTCTTAAGGAAATGCGTTTATTTATATCTATTTCTGCTTCTTTTGAAGATTCATCTTCAATCATATCTTTTGGGACATCTTCCCAAATATATTCAGAATCGATTTTTTTGAATAATTTTTCATGACTTCGTTATCGATTTTATAGTTCCCTATCTTTGCCTGCATGATCTGGCATGTCATTCTCAGCAATTCTACTGCTTCTCGAAGGCTGCACATGGCTGAGACATCTAAAATGTTAGAGATGCTTTTTCTAATAAATTTATCTGTTTTTCCATATCATTGATCAGATTAACAATTTCTTGCATTATTATGCCATTCCTGGTAAGGAAATCTGCTAAAACATTCTAGTCAGATTTAACAATTTCTATATCAAAATTATATTCAGATAAAAGATTTTGCCATCTTATGAGTCTTTTATATTCAGGCTTGGAAGGAAAGTGGTTCTTAATAAAAACTTTTACCTGGGTATTATCAGTTTTTAACAAGAATTTATTTGGATCTAAAAAGTAATTAAACTTCTGACAACTTTTTACGACGACTAATAATTCTTTTTCGTTTATATGATATCTTGTTTGGGTGTCGGTGAATGTTCCCGAACAATATCTACACAAGCTTTCTCCAATCTTTTCTTTATTTTTATTAAGATCTATCTTTTTAAGTATTCCGCTCCAATAATTTTCGGAAGCATCCGTTTCAAGTATTAATTCGTCGTTCTCACTTGGTAGTTGTAATTTTGGTAAATTTTTACAATCATCCTTTATTATTTTTACTTGATTTTCTAGACTTTTGTCAAAGAAGAAAATTTTATCCTTTTTTAATAGTTCTTGAAAGGGTTTTCTTAGTGCTGCTAGATTTTGAATAAAATCAGAAACATAATAAAGTATTCCTAAGAAACTTTGAACTTGTTTCTTATCTATGAGTTTATCGGGAAAAGCTGTTATTTTTTCAAGTATATGACTTTGAAGTTCTATCCCTTTGCCATCAATCTTCATTCCTAAAAACTATATCTGTTCTTGTAGTATTTTAGACTTCTTTTCTAATAAAGCTAATCCATTTTTGATACATAATTCTACAAAAACATTCTAGTGTTCTAAATGAGATTCGATATTATCAGATAAAACTAAAATATCATCAACGTAAACAAATATAAAATAGTAATCTCTAAAAATATTATCCATTTTTCTTTGAAATATCTGCGGAGCATTCTTTAATCCAAACAGCATAACTAACCATTCATATTGACCTTGCGGGGTAGAAAACGCAGTATAAGTTATACTACCAGGGTGCATTTGTATTTGCCAAAAACCACTTTTACAATCGAATTTTGAAAATATCCTTTTGTTTCTAGTCCAGTTTATCAAACTTTCTTTATGATGTAAAAAATATCCATCAAATATGTTGTTATCATTTAACTTTTTATACTTTATCACCATCCTAGCCTTGCCTCTGGTTATTTCTGCATGATTTTTTACTAAAAAGGCAGGTGAACTATGTGGGCTTTGGCTAGATCTAATTAACTTAAGATTTAGTAATTCTTTTATTTGTGTTTTAAACTCAATTTGGTCTTCCGGATTATATCTCATGGGCTTGACTCTTATCTTTTAATTTTTATCTTTCATTTCGAGTTTGGCTGTAATCTGATTCTTGTCCCAAAATTGTAAGGGGTTTTCTGCATAACAACCTCTTAATTTGTTTTTTTTTTTGTCTTCTATATTTGAATCTAATTTTTGCAATTGTATTTGAAATTTTAATAACGGTGTTCCTTTTGGAAAATCGCCTTTTCTTTATACCCTATATCACCACGTTGGGTTGTGCGGGGTATTAAATATAGTTGGTCTTGGTTTAGCATAGGTCTGTTTAATTTTCTTAAGGACTATTAAATGATGACATGGTGTTTTAAATATCAATTGGGCCTCTACTATATCAAACATGACCTTATTAAACAACTGTAAGAAGTCATTACCTAATAGCACATCAGAACCAGTATCATAAAAATAAATTGAAGGGCATTTTATTAAAAAAGATCCTAATAGGATTATGGGTCTTTCTATGCCTTCATTGGTCATGATAATATTATTGGATATATCTCTTCCTTTAAGAGGAGGTAAATCTTCATGATATTCTATCGGAAAACAGTTAGGTTTGCATAAACATGTTCCCGAACCACTATCTATATAGACTACAAAATACTCCGCTTTATAATTTTTGTAAGTAATCCCAATAGGCATATAAATGCTATTTCTACTTGTCATTTATGTATGTATGTATGTACACACACACAGATATATATATATATATATATATATATATATATATATATATATATATATATATATATATATATATATATATATATATATATATATATATATATATATATCAGTTCTCCATTAAAGGTTATTTTTAATCCATAAGTTGTAATTTGATAGGGTTTTACTTTTTCTAAAAAGGTCAACCGTAACATGATTTCTAACGTATCGTTGGAACTTTCTTTTTCTATAAACAACCTTCTTGGAATAGCATCTTGCCTAATTTTGATTATTGTTTCTAGGACTTTAGCTATTTCATGTAATTGTCCATTAAAATTATTGTATTTGTGGGGTTCATCTAATTTGTGTTTATTTAACAGGACACATAAATTATGGTTTATATAGTTTCCATTTACTCCTATATCGATTAATATATCCGTTTTAATAAAACTTACTCCATTGAAGTATTCTCCTTGTATCTTAATTCTTTAAATTATTTTCTTTAGCTAATATTATAACATTATATCTGTTTGAAAAACGAACTACTTTATTATCAATAAAGGATAATCTAGGAGGTAAGCACCTTTATGTTAAAAAAGGTTTGTCTTGTAAATCTAATTCTAAAGGTCTAGAGTCAATTTCTTCTATAATACGAATAGAAGGCATGTTTACTTGGCAAACATCGTTAAATAACATAGGAAAATCTATTTTATCTTTTATTGTGAAATAGTTTGAATGATGAGTATTAGATATCGCATAAGAAATCAAATAAGTTATAGAATAAAGCTTTCTATCTTGTTTAAAGAAATCTCTACTTTTGAAGTCTTGTAATAGACTTAAAGTTCTGTCAAAATTTCTATCATCAATATGATAAGAAATTCTCGGGTATATATTAAATTTCAATCTACCTTATTGTAAATTTCCTCTTAGAATTCCTAAGCAGGCTTCTTCTTTGTTTGAAATTCTATCATCTAGTACGGCTAATTCTAGAGGAGTATCAAGTCCTCCTTTAAAGGTTGAGTTTATTACTATTTGTATTGCTCCTATATGTATCCAACCTAGTGTATTTCTAATTTCAGGTTTTATCTTTTCTAACTTACTTTTAACATCTTTTTTATTTAACAAGGGTATTGTGATATTATTATAAGTCAAATCTACATCAAGGGCTCTTTCGTGGATTTTTAATCCATAATACGATTGATGATCTCTAGGTTTTATTCCTAATCTTTGTAGTGTATTTACTTTGAAACCAGAATAATTGGACAAAGTAAATTTTTCATCTTGTATTTGTTTTAATTTTTTCTTACTTATCAAAACTTCTTGTTTATACTCACCTTTTTCTTCTATTTGATTATCTATCATAAAATTTTCTGTATTAGAAGCGCTAGCTAAAAATGGGTTTAAATTATTCATTTCAGAAGAAGTATATTCTGTATCTGTTAATATAAAAATACTTTCGTCAGAATCACCTTCTTCAAAATTCTTAATTTGTATAAAATCTCCATTAGCTATCATATTTTCGATTTCTTCATCTATAATAAATTTCTTTTGATTTTTATCAAATTTCTTTGGGCACTTATTAGCATAGTGGCCAATTTCTTTGCAAAAATAACTACATTCTTTAGGTTTTTGTTTTCTTTTAAAAGTGGGTTTATCAGTCTTTTTAAAACCTTTTCTTATATAATATCGAGTCTTTCTTTTCTTAAAAAATCTCTTTTAGTATCGTTTTCTCTTCTTATATTTTCTTTTAATTTTTCCGTAGTAATATTGACTGTCGCATCCTATGATGAAAGGCATTTTAGTTTTATCACAACACAAAGATATTCTTCTTTTTAATCCTTTAGTGACTTTAGCTAAAATTGCCTCACCACACCATTCACTTAATTTGTCTCTAACAAAAGTTATTCTTTTTTCCTAATGTATCTATAACTCCAGGATTATATTCTTCAATTAACTTTTTGACCCAAGGGTCTGGTATTTTAGCAAAGAACAAAGGTAAATAATTACTTGTATCAGATACTTGATTGTATATCAGATACTCGAGTTGTTATTAAGCACAAAAAACCCATTATTAAATGCCATTTTATAATACCAAAGATATTTGAAAAGTCTGATTATTAAACCAGAAGTTCGGGTCCTTTATATCAAATCTGTGTTTCGCTTGAACTGAGGCCGATTCGCCGATTCGTCCAGCTCGACTCGCCGAGTCGAGGTCCGAATTTCAGATCCTTGGCCGGATTTCGTTTCTACCGGAAGTAGAACCTGAGATACTTTGACCCATTCGAATTTCAGGTCTCTCAACCGAAATTGGGTCTCATCCGAAGTTTGTTCCAATCCGAATTCGGGTCTCAACACTTAGAAACTTTTATGACCTTTATGATGTTCTTGGCGACTCGCCGAGTCACCCCATGCGACTCGTCGAGTCATCCTACAGAACTGCAGGTTGCAACTTACGGGTTTTGCGCAAAAATTTGCCCAATTCATTTTTTGTCACATGCAATCCAAACTAACGTTATATCAACATAATTGGAGTGTTTCTAAATCATTTTCCCCATCCATAACATCCAAATTCATCCAGATTTAGCTAAAAATGAGGAAAAACCTCATGAACACAAAAACCTACAAAAATTCATATTTCTCACTTTTTTGGTCGATCTAATGAACGATTTTCCTTTCTGATGCCTCTGAGAACTTCAATAGATGTTTTCCAACTATAATAACATACATGCAACATCAATTTATCAGATTCAAAAATCCGAATTTTGCAATTTTAAGTTCTTTCAAGAACACTCCAACTAAAATAACTTTTCTTACCTTGATTCTAACTTGAATCTTGTTATATCAGCTCTTAATCTATGAAATTTCTCCAATAATTTTAATTTCCAACAGAATGTTTGAGAGAGTTGTGTGTGTGTGTGTGTGTGTGTGTGTGTATGTGTTTGGAAGGGAAGAGATGCAAATGAGCAATTGAAAGACTCAAAAGTCTTTTATTCCTCATTTTCGGCTAATGACACAAATAACCCTCCACTTATCTGATTTCTTTAAATAAAGTTTCAATCTTCATATTTATCACCAGTAACACTTAATTCTAAAATTTCGTAATTACTTATCATAACAACCAACTTTTTAAATTTCCGGATACATAAACTTTCATACATAGTCCAACTTGATTACATTAAATACAAAACTTAAACTAAATATCCTCGATTACAACAATTTAAATCCTCAGATGTTACAGCATGGACTGCACCACGCTCAAACTTCGTCCTCAAAGTTACTTAGTTCCGAACAATTACAGACACTACATTAACATATCTGTCTTTGTCTCTCATGCGTGATTTGCTCCTTTGTGATGCTTTCAACGTAGAAGCACCATCTCAATCTCTTTGTTTCTCAGTTTCTTCACTTTAGTGTCCAGGACACATTCCAGCTCTTCTACATATCGAAGCCTCTCATCTATCTGCAGCACAGTATTATCGGCCCAATCTTCATTCCCAGTAGTAAAGGACTTCCTAAGGTTTCCCACATGAAACACCGGATGTATACCCGACATCTCCTTATGTAACTCCAAATAGTACGATTGATTCCCAACATTTTCTGTTATCCTAAACGGGCCTACAAACGTTGGTGTCAGCTTGCCTCTTTTTACAGAACGAGTAACACCCCTCATCGGTGATACTTTCTAATATACCCAATCGTTTACCTCAAAACTGATTGGTTTATGTCTCCTATCATAATAACACTTCTGTCGTCCTGAGCCGCTTACATGTTATGCTTCAACAGTCGTATCTTCTTGTATGTCTCCTGTAATAATGCAGGCTCATCAATCGGAGTCCCTTCAATTTTCTTTCCAACATGTAGGGGTTCTACATTTCCTCCCGTACAAAGCTTAAAACGGTGTTTTCTTGATTGTGACATGATAACTAGTGTTATAAGAAAATTCAATCAAAGCAATTGATCTTTTCAGTTGGTACATAAATCCAGAACACATGATATCATCATATATTCTAATGTGAGGATAGTCCATCCACTTTGAACACCTGTTGGTGGTCGGTAGGCTGTACTCATAGCTATATGTGTGCACCATCCCTCTCGTAGCGCAGATCAGAAGTTAGAGTTGAAACGACTACTCTGATCAGATATAATTGATTCTAGTTTACCATGTCGAGTAATGATCTTAGTCATACAAATTTGTGCTAGTCTTTCCAGTGAATAACTTTATTGAATTGGTATAAGGCATGCTGAATTAGTCAAGCTGTCTACAATCCACCAATTGTAGAAAACTTCTTAATTCTGTAGCAGTTTGAGGTGGCTCCCAATTCTTAATCGCTTCCACTTTAGTGGGATCCACCGAAATCCCAGCTCCAGAAATCACATACTCCAAAAATTGAATCTGTTGTAATCGAAACTCACACTTTGAGAATTTTGCATACAACTTTTCCTTTCTTAATAATCCCAATAACTCCTTCAGGTGTATGGTATGCTCAACTTCAGACTTAGAATATACTAGAATATCATCGATAGATACAATTACTGATTTGTCCAACATCAGTCTACAAACCCTATTCATAAGGTCCGTGAAAGCAGTTGGGGCATTGGTTAATCCAAATGGCATAACCAGAAACTCGTAGTTCTCATAACGAGTCCTGAAAGCTGTGTTCGGTACATCCTCCTCTCGTATTTTCAACTGGTGGTACCCCGAACGTAAATCAATCTTTGAAAAGTAACTAGCCCCATGCAGCTGATCAGACAAGTTGTCAATTATCGGCAGCGGATACTTATTCTTTATGGTGAATTTGTTCATCTCCCGATAATCGATGTACATTCTCATTGTGTCACCTTCTTTTTCCCAAATAACAACGGTGCTCCCCATGACGATGTACTCGATCGAATGAAGTCCTTATCCAACAACTCCTGAAGTTGCTTCATCATTTCTTGCATTTTGGTAGGCGCGAGACGGTATGGAGAAAGAGCTATCGGGGCAGCTTCGGGGATCAAATCAATTCTAAAATTCACTTGTCTTTCAGGTGGCACACCAGACAAGTCTTCCGGAAACACATCCAGAAACTCAGATACAACAAGCACATCGACCACAGTTTTCTTTTTAGCCTTGGCATCAATAGTATATGCCAAATAAAACTCACAGCCCTTAGCAACCAGCTTTCGGGCCTTAAAAATTGTCAATAGACATTGATCCCCACTTCTCCTATCCCCGTATATACAGATCTATCGGCCCTACAGAGTAGTTATCTTTATCATTCTTTTATTGCAAACTGCATGGGTCTCATTATCGATCAACCAGTCCATTCCAACTATTATATCTAAGTCGTACGTGATCTACTTTAACTAATGTCTTACTAGCAGTTTCAACATCAATCACAGCAGACAACTTAGACAAAGGCATTGTCAGTTGTTAAGCAAAAGCAATAGATATAAATGATCGGTTGGCACCAGAATCAAAGAGAATTCATGACCACCTCCGGGTTTTCCTTAAATTCTTGATCGTAATATTAGATTTTTCTTTGCTTTATAAGTATAATCCATCAGTGCCCAAAGTCCCTTTAAACTTTTTATGTTTGATCAAACTACCATATTGTTAAGTATATTATCCTCACGAATTGTTATACCCCTCTCCCGATTGGTTATAATTGACATACATTTCTTACTTCAAACCTTGCATTGTATATTTCAAATTCTCAATTAAAATTAACATGTGTCTTCCATGTATTATCATACCCCCGTGTGCTTTCCCAATAATTCTTTGAATTTCTTTTCTTATATAAAATCAATATTGAAACAATTTTGTTAATCCAATTATGTCATAATTCTTATGAGCTAATCATATCATGTTGTTCTTAACTACCACCTTTTTAAGTTAAGATAACAACACCATGCACCATGCGATTTCTTTTAATAAAAGCTAATGCTACTTGCTTTATGATAACCAAGACTAGTTGTTATCAATCCCTCAAACATATCATATATGATACTAATACAATTGGTTCCAATTCTTTAATCCATTATGGTCGAACTTAAACCTTATTACAACTTCTATAATCGTTCATAAATTCCAAGATATATATATATATATATATATATATATATATATATATATATATATTCCAGTTCACAGTTTCGAAATCCCCCTTGGCCATTCATTAAATGCCTATTAATATGCTCGATGGTTCTCATTCGCAAACATATTTATACTTCATTAGTAGTAGAATTTAATATTACTCCAATTTATGTTAACTTCAAAATCATACGACTTCAATAAGATAATACACGTAGAAACTTTTGAAGTACTATTCTAGTCCTTCGAACACGATTTAAAAGTCATAACAGTAGTCTGTGGGATCTCATTTCTTTTGTTGAACTTTTTATTCTTAATTTCATCATGCGAAATTAGAACATGCTAATTCCTTGGTGGCAAAATACAAATTCTGCTAAAATGGCCCCATTTTCCACAATTATAACAAGCATCGGCCTTCGTTGAACATTTATCATCCTCATGTCCCAATTGATTGCAACATCGACAACATATTTTAGAAAGATTAAAATTTCCACAGTGTCTTTCACCACATCTTCTATATCTATCACGTTTATTTGTCCTTGATTTCGAATACGGTCCGTTATGTTCATATCCTCCATAATTTGTGATCCTTCTGATAACTCTTTCTTCATGATCAACGTGAGGTACAACGTTAGGCTCACCATATTGCCGTCAAAACAATAACTTGAATTGTTCCCAACTAAATGAAGTAATCAATTCTGATCCCAATTCTTTCTCCCAATAATTCCACCATTTCTTGGCTTGTCCAATCAATTGATCCTTAACCAAATATACCTTATACTCATCCTTGCAATTCACTTCTGTAAAAATCTACTCCATGATTTTAATCCATTCTTTCGATTTCTTAATTCTCAAAGATCCAGAAATGTTGGTGGTTGCAAGTCCTTGAATGATTTAGTTATATAGTCCATATAATTTCCATCGATTCTGGTATGATACTCTATCTTTTCCTTGCCCTTGCCTTCATGTTCCCTCTTTTCGTTTCTTCGTTTAACTTCAGCTTCATCACGAGACTGAATTTGTGCCATTATCATCTGTGATTGTTCAGCCAGTAACTTGGTTTGCTTTTCGTTATTTTGCTCCATCATTGATAGCATCATTTCTCTCATCTTTTGTGGTGTCATTTCTTCTCCAGACTTTTTCTGAAATTAAAACATATTAATCATTTAGTGATCACATCACTTTTTTAAGTACAACACCTGTGGTCTCGTATGAAAGTCAATTTCCTATAATTACTAGATCACATCCAATCTTAGTTCAGATCATTACATATAACCACTACATATCATCACCTATGTTTGAGACCAAGACCTCCCGGACACTTGAATCTCAAACTATTGCTTTGATACCATATACTGTGACACCCTTGCCACAATAACCACCATTACATCACCCATGATTAAACAAAACACAGTGATACATCACTGATCTGAATACTTTGTACATCATAGGAAATTGAAAGTACATAGTTAAAAATAAAAGTCAAAACACCCTATGGTGCTACAAGGTTCCAAATCTAGATTCTACATACTCAGTAATTATTACAACCATCCCAAATATTATAATATTGTCCCCATATATCGGTTTCCGATTGAGTGGTAGATATCCTCAAATACTTCAATAATTGACCTAGCTAGAAGGTCCAGCAACGGATTTACCATTTCTTGAAAAATGTAAACAACTGAGGGGTAAGCAAAGCTTAGTGAGCACAAAGATTACACATTCTACAAGTCTTCATTCAACACACAATAGTAAAGCCGACAACAAATATCGTATACCCTCTTCGCATACGAAGTACGGAAATGAGCCGCAACTCCATCGAGCCATTGCTCGGCACAAACACATCGTCTGAGGCCAATTTATCATCAGGGATGTTACACTACTCCTTGGGACCTCGGAGTGATCGGTTCCTGGTCATATAGCCTCGGTAACACAAGATTAACACTTATGGCTTGCAAGCCCATTACGTTGATGCACATGAAAGAAACAAAATATGTAAAAACATGTATACAAGCAACAATATGCACCAAAATACATGCAAGTTAGTATCATGCCAAACGAATAGAAACAACATGCCTCAGAGGACAACAGCTAACATAAAATAAATGTAGACATATGCAATCATAAGTACTCACAGTGTGTCACACCCCGTTACCCCGGTTGGCAACGAAGCGTGACGTCGCGGAAGCATAACCATAATCATAAATACATCGGTATGACTTTAAAATATATAATGTTTTACATAACCCAAAATGATAAAGAGAAGTTCGCAAGGTACAGAGATTTAAATACATAATTAAATCATCCAAAATAATGCAAATAAATCTCCGACGGTTTGAAACTGAGTGCGACTCCTTATATGCGGAAGCTTGAAAATACTACCGATGTGATGGACTTGCCTTAATTTCCTGAAAATACACGCTAAAATATGTCAACAAAATTGTTGGTGATCTCATAGGTTTACACGTAAATCTGACTTGTATGGACAACAATAATAGAGTTTGAATTTATAAAATCATAAATTCCATGTTATGTATTACATATAAACCATCATGCAACCGAAACTTAATTAAAATGAGTTTTCCCTATGCAGTATTCCCATACGTAATACCGTGTGTTAAATATATATGCACTCGCTGTTAGCCGACCCGAACTAACCCGAATGGGGGACATGACTCCCGATAGATCTATCCACAATATATTTGCGCTTACAAATAAATGCAATTAACGGTTCATGATATAAGGGCTGATGGAACCACATGTGTAATACATAATAGAAATGAAGTTATTTTCGTGTCCATATGAAAAGGAAGCATGTATTTCAACCCCAAAGCATAACATTGTGAAAATAGGGGTTATGAGGATTCACCGAGAGAGCGATGGCAAAAACGAGCGAAAAATGCTATTTTAGCGTAAGTTGATGGATGATGCACCGGGTGAGTTAAATCGAGTCCTAAATGATAATAGAGACTTAATATCTCTAATATATGATGATATATATTTATAGATATTTATGTCTTAAATCACCCAACATTACAAGTTTATAAATAAAATTCGCTTAAAACGTCAAGTTTATATATATATATATATATATATATATATATATATATATATATATATATATATATATATATATATAATTTTTCAGCTTTTTTGGAGGTTTTTCGGCCTACTTTGAGGCTGTTTTTGACCAAGCTTCAAAATGTTTTAGACTTTGGTTTTCTAGGACATTAAACTACTATATACAAAGAATTTTTATAATCAAGAACGGCCATTTTTCGAGATGTTTAGGTTGGTGAAAAAGCTCGTTAAAAACCCTATGTTGGCCATTTTTGAGCTGACAAACTTTCGGTTTCCCAAATAATTTCTGAAGGTCTTAAACTCCAAAATAAATTATGAAAAAATCCAGATCTATTGTTAAGACATAGATCTAACGTTTGAGACAAGAATCAACTCATTTCATTGAGTTATGAATTAGTTATGATTTTTCAAAGTCGATATAAATTTTCTGCCAAAAATTCGTAGTTTATAAACTTGAAACAACTTATGATTCTTGTTGTTTATTCAAAGACTACTTGTATAAAAGTTATAAAAGTTATATAACACATGTTTTCATAATATTAACATGTTTATAATGTGTTCATATATTCATAAACACATTTAAAGAAACAACTTAAAAATAGAAACTAGAAACTTATAAACTTGAGTTTTTTTATGAAACTTGTTGTTGTTGGTGATTATATATATTATGCAAGACTTATATAAACATGAATATAAGATGATATAAGCTAGTATTTACTTACTTTGATGAATTATAGGAATGAAAATGAGTAGAAGACTTGGTCTTGAAAGAGTTGCCCAAAGAATTCTCCTTGAACACTTGAAGAACAAAAGAAAATTTTGAGGTGGTGGGTGTGTGGTCTTGGGGCCGGCTTTGAGAGAGGAAGAAGGAGAGTTTTTGAGTTGATGAAAGTGTGAAGAATGAAGTGGGGAAATGCCCTCTATTTATAGAAGAAAAGGGAGGTCTTGTAATCAAGGAAGGCATGGGAGGTGAAGTGTGATCTAAGTGAAGTGAAAGGAAATGGTGTGGAGAAAGTTGATGTAGATGGTGCATGGGAGATGGATTAAAAAAATGAAATCAAATCTACACATGTACTAGCCCTAAAGGGCCGGCCATGTGATGATAATTGTGTGTATTTTCATTTTTTTTATAAATGTAATTAGAATGTATTCTTGTATTTTCCTTTTCTTGTAAATTCAAAAATACTTTTGAATGCATTGTTTTAATGAATTGTTTTAGTCTTGCATAATTAATGTTAAGTAATTGTATTAGTGTATGATTAGTGTTACTAATCATAGATTAATTATGTACTTAGTTGAATTAATCCTTCATATCGTAAATTGGTCGGATTAATTGATTTCCCGATTCATCGCACCGATGAATTTGATTCTAATTGAGTTGAATTTTCTAATAAACCTTGTTAATCACATAATTAATATCTAATGACCACTGATTAGGCTATAATTGACTATTAAATACACATTAGGTCATTGTTGCTAACCTGGTTTAGTGCCGGATGTTACAGTCTCCCCCTGTTAAGGGGATTTCGTCCCGAAATTAGCTCGTGTTCCCCACTTCTTGAGTACTTGAGAACAGGTGAGGGTATTTTTCCCGGAACTGATCTTCGCGTTCCCACGTAAACTCAGGACCTCGCTTAGAGTTCCATCTGACTTTTATTATCGGGATCCGGCTGTGCTTTAGTTTCTTGACTTCTCGGTCTATTATCTCTAAAGGTTGCTCAATGAAGTTCAACTTATCGTCTAACTCCAGCTCGTCCATGGGTATAACGAGTGATTCATCAGCCAGACACTTCTTAAGATTGGACACGTGGAAGGTATTATGAACGTTACTAAGCTCTGGGGGAAGATCGAGTCGGTAAGCTACCGAGCCAATTCTTTTGGTGATCTTGAATGGTCCGATATAACGAGGATTGAGTTTTCCCCGTTTCCCGAAATGGATTACGCCTTTCCAAGGCGAGACTTTCAACATTACTTGATCTCCCTCTTGAAATTCTAAAACTTTCCGTCGAACATTGGCATAGCTTTTCTGTCGATCCCGCGCGATCTTTAATCGGTTTTGAATTTGGGCTATCTTTTCTGTAGTCTCTTGGATGATCTCAGGTCCAGTAATCTGACTATCTCCTACTTCAGCCCAATAAAGTGGCGATCGACACTTTCGCCCGTAGAGTGCCTCGAATGAGGCGGTCTTAATACTTGAGTGATAGCTGTTGTCATAGGAAAACTCCACTAATGGCAGGTGCCTGTCCCAACTTTTGCCAAAGTCGATAACACATGCCCTTAGCATGTCTTCTAACGTCTGAATCGTCCTTTCACTCTGACCATCCGTTTGCGGGTGGTAGGCTGTGCTCATATCTAGACGTGTGCCCAGTGCTTCTTGCAATGACTGCCAAAATCTTGATGTGAACCGGCTGTCCCTGTCCGATATGATTGATACTGGCACTCCATGCCTTGAGACGACTTCTTTAAGATAGATTCGTGTTAACTTATCCATCTTATCAGTCTCCTTGATTGGCAGAAAGTGTGCGGTTTTGGTAAGTCGATCCACAATCACCCAAATAGTGTCATAACCTCCAGAAGTCTTCGGCAACTTGGTGATGAAATCCATGGTGATGTTTTCCCACTTCCACTGGGGTATTTCTGGTTGAACTAGCAATCCTGATGGTTTCTGGTGCTCAGCCTTAACCTTCACACATGTTAAGCACTTGCTGACATAGGTAGCAATGTCAGCCTTCATGTTTGGCCACCAGTACATTCCCTTCAAGTCGTGGTACATCTTATCTGACCCTGGATGAATAGCATATCTTGTTTTATGCCCTTCATCCATGATCAGTTTCCTTACTCCTCCAAATTTTGGTAGCCAAATTCTGCCCATGAAGTACCGACATCAATCTAACTTGATTTCAAACTGCTTATCCATACCTCTCAAGGCTTCATCCAGTAGATTACCCTCCTTGACTGCTTCTTCTTGTGCCTCGTGGACTTGAGAGTTTAGGTTTGACTGTATAGTCATGACCAAAGCTTGGACTCTCAATGGCTTAACCCGTTCCTTTCGGCTCAGGGCATCAGCTACGACATTCACCTTCCCTGGATGATAACGAATTTCGCAGTCATAATCGCTAAGCAGTTTAACCCAACGACGTTGCCTCATATTTAATTCTTTCTGATTCAGGATATGCTGAAGGCTTTTATGGTCTGTGAACACCGTGCACTTAGTTCCGTACAGGTAGTGCCTCCATATTTTGAGAGCAAACACCACTGCTCCAAGCTCCAAATCATGAATCGTATAGTTCACCTCATGAATTTTGAGTTGCCGTGATGCGTAAGCAATGACCTTATCCCTTTTCATGAGCACACAACCTAATCCATTTGTGAGGCATCACAGTAGACCATAAAATTTTCAGTCCCTTCAGGTAAGGACAGAATTGGTGCACTACACAATCTTTGCTTTAACTGCTAAAACGCCTTTTCTTGATCTTCACCCCAGATATATTTTACATCCTTCCGAGTCAACTCTGTTAGGGAACCTGTTATCTTTGAGAAGTTTTCAATAAATCGCCTATAATAACCAGCAAGTCCTAGAAATTGGCGGATTTCCGTGGGAGTTCTAGGAGTTGCCCAGTTCTTTATAGCCTTGATTTTTGATGGATCAACTTGGATTCCCTGGCTGTTGATCACATGTCTAAGGAATTTAACTTCTCGCAACCAAAATTCACATTTTGAAAATTTGGCGTACAAATGTTCCTTCTCTAACAGCTCTAAGATCAGCTTGAGATGTTGTTCGTGCTCCTCCTTAAATCTGGAATAGATGAGGATATCGTCTATGAACACTATTACAAATTTGTCCAGATACGGTTTACACACTCGATTCATGAGGTCCATGAATACGGCTGGTGCGTTGGTCAAACCGAATGGCATCACCTGGAATTCGTAATGTCCATAACGAGTTCTGAATGCTGTCTTGGGAATATCTTCTTCCCGAACCTTTACTTGATGATAACCGGATCGCAGATCAATCTTAGAGTAGAAGCTAGATCCCTGTAGTTGGTCAAACAGGTCGTCAATTCTGGGAAGGGGGTAGCGGTTCTTTACTGTTAACTTGTTTAGTTCTCGGTAGTCTATGCACATCCTGAAGGATCCGTCTTTCTTTTTCATGAACAAGACCAGAGCTCCCCAAGGTGAGGAACTTGGTCGAATGAATCCTTTATCCATCAACTCTTGTAATTGATTGGATAGCTCTTGCATTTCAGAAGGAGCGAGTCTATATGGGGCTCTTGCGACCGGTGCAGCTCCCGGTACCAAATCGATTTGAAACTCTACTTGCCTAGTTGGCGGAAGTCCAGGCAATTCTTCCGAGAAGACCTTCGGATAGTCACAAACCACTGGAATATCCTCGAGTCGCTTCTCCTCCGACTCTTTTTCTACAATTTGTACCAGTACTGCATGGCAACCTTTCCTAAGGCACTTTAATGTTCTTAGACCGGATATGACATTCAGCTGTCGGTTCTTTCTTTCCCCTTGGACTGTTAGGATCTTATTCTTGTGGAGTGGTATCCGTACCACTTTCTTACCGCACAAAATCTCTGCCTGGTTGTGTGACAACCAATCCATACCAATTACTACATCAAAACTTCCGAGTTCTATAGGCATCAAGTCTATCTTAAAGGGATGATCTGCCAGCTTCAGTGTGCATTCCTTAATGATACTACTTGCCTCTATTATTTTACCGTCAGCCAGTTCTATAGTATAAGAGTTGTCTAAGGGA